>JAOXYH010019375.1:0-11859 GCA_028566455.1 Botula fusca | reverse complement strand
CTGTATTTGAGAATTCATTTGTTTATCCGTCACCTACAACATGTTGAAGATGACGATTAATGACCTTTTTTATGATCAGGTAGGCGCCACAAAGTCAGGTGATCTGCTTGTTTCTTTACAACGAAACAATCATTCATTTTCACGAGATAGTAAAAATTTTAGTAAGAATATCTAATCATGTCACCTGTAACCCTGCAGTAAACAATTCAATTATCTTAATGAGATCAATAAAATAATGTGCATTTTTTTCTTTCATAAATAATAATTTTCCATTCCATTCAATACTTTACCGTGGAACTGCCATTCCATACCCGGGTGATGATGCATCAGTCGAAGAACTTACACACCACCAGAGAAATTTGTGGGTTTCTTATGTTAGTTCATGCTATTCTCTGAGTGTATCAACAAAAGAAAAGTTTTGGATTGAGAAGATACCAAAGTCGTAGAGATACTACACGTGCACTACTCAATTGGACGTTTCTTACAATATACAAAAAAGGATGCAAGTCATCAAAACCCTAATTATTTGATCCATATTGACGGATAGGACAAACTTAAAACATATGGCATCACAATCCATGGCACCATGGATGTATATTCTTGGAAACTGTTTGTGACTAGAAGCGGCAACCTTCAAATAACAATCCTCAAATATTGCTAATGTTTACTTGGATTTTAGACACCTTCCTTGAATCATACGTTCCAATGCTAGCTGATCCTCTACTTGTTGAATATATCAGAATTTCCATTTCTGTTACTTATACAAACCCAACTGCAATCATTCATGGAGATCTGGAATACACACAGAATAAGACGAAAGGGTGAAGTTCTAACCTCTTCTGGTATTCCAAATGTACTTTACTTTCAACCCGAAATATTTGATACCATTGCCTTTTCGTTTCTGTTACAGCTTAACAGTAGAGTGGCCAGGCATGAGATGAATATACTGCACAATATGCCGACAACAGGCCTGTAAGAGGATGTTGTGACAAGTTTTAGAGTTGATCAACTGGTGCATGAAGTACCACAACCAGTCCTTGTCCCGCGAGACCTTGACAAAGCGCTCGAAACTGACTACATTGACAGAAATTAGCGATTACTTACATGACGTCCTTAAATGATTTATTTCAAGTTGTTTTCGAAGATTTTGTTATACAATAAAAATATAACCATAATCAATGACACTTGAAATGCATTCCAAATCCGTACCCTCAGTAACCCTTATATATGCCCATCTTAAAATCTTAAAATGGCTTGAGCAATTACTGTAGTGGGTTAACAATGATAATAATCCAAAGTGTGTGATTTTTACCTACTAGTATCTGATGAAATAATTTCAGATCTAAAGCTAATCATATGATCTGACATTTACGAAAGAATTGTTTTACGAACAGTCAATATATCTGTCCCCCTTTCCTCGGTCACTTGATATTGCAAACGAACTATAGAACAAATTTAGCAAACGATATTAAATATATTGAAGTTGTCATTCAAATTTTAATCTATAAATCTGAATTAAATCTGTATTTGAAAGCTTGAAATTGCTTTACGTAAAAATGGAAACCTTTATACTACAGCAAAGAGTAGTAGAGAGCACCCTATGGCAACCGTGAGGCCAAGCTTAAAAACTAAGTGGGATTCCTATAGGTATGAGTACAGTAACTATGAAACACTTTAATTCCATTTTAGTTTTTCGTTAGCATTTATTCAAACAGATTTTCAAAATAAAAATTAATTTGAAAAACTCAGAAACGGGGCTAAAAACAATATTTGCCAATAATTTTATTTGGACTACAGTCTTATATTAAATGGTCAATAACTCGCTCTTCAAACCTTTAATAAGCCTGATGGAAAGGACAATTCATGCCAGTGTCGCGTTATCCTTTAGACACCTAAAACCTAGCAATCTTCAAAACGAATATCTACATGGCAGTGTTCTTCTATTTTGGTTTATTGAATAGCCGACCTTTGTTTGAAGAAATGTTTCAAAAAATTACGATCAAAGGAAAAACAGAAAAAAATGGACATTAAAATAATTAAAGAAAAAATCTAATAGACTTGGAGGTAAATTGTTTAATGTCATGAAATGCCATAGAAAGCATAAGCTTGTGCAAGATCAAAATAAAAAATCAATGAGCAGTACGAATAATGAAATACCAGTAAGATCTTTATGAAAAATGAAAATAGTGAAAAGTTATAAATTGATCATTGATGTTCCACCAGACTTAACCGCCTTTCAGTTAATCTTGAGCTTTTGGTCATCAGTTAACTTGGACACCGGTGGGACTGTAGATTAGAATGTTTTTAATTCAGCTTTTATGCATCAAGTTTCAGTCCACAAATTGTCTATTTCTGTATGTTGCTTCATAAACATTTCCTTATATGGGTTACCTTACATTACTCGATATTGAAAAGAGATTTAGTTAAGATATTATTCTTTCATAATTCAAATGCACATTTTCACTAAGAAAGAAGTCATTTTATGTCATACGTCCATGTTGTCTGCATGGCATCTCAAAATCTCAGTTCAAACTAATCAACACTCTAAGATGATTACGGTGTTTTTTAAAACTTTTGCTGACACTTCTACCAATAAAATTATTCTATGTATCGACACTGTTATCCTTAAAATCCTTTAAATTTTTTGTCTTTTTTTGACTTTCAAAACGAACCAAAATTTAACACACAAAATATAACTTAAAAAAGAGATAGTCGATGTTAAAGAAGGGATACAACATTGTTTACAAATGGATTTAAATTGCTCAATACGAGAATCTGTTACATTATTTGACATCCAAGGTTCACGTGCCGATGAATCAGCCAAGATAACAAATACCTTGACACAAAATAGGAAAGAAAAACCTTTTCTTACTTGTTTAATAATTGTCAGCTGTTACTTAGTTTAACTGTGTTGTTAATTACTCAGATAAAACCTGAAAATCATTAATAAAACTTTACTACATAGTCTCAATATGGGCAGTCATTATCAATTATTTGTATTGATGCTCTGTGTTAATATTAGGGCAGTCGTAATATGTTTCAGTGCTCGGACTTTTCCATTTCTGCTTGTTTCCTTATTAAATTTTACCCGTATAAATATATGTTACCTAGTGATAATTCACGTTCAGGACAGTTCTATTTCAATTACTAGTACTTCCTTGCAACTTTCCAGTGTCCTTTTGCGTACATTGTCGACTGCCCAATATTTAGTTAATTCTTATTCAAAGACTATTTCTTTGATTTCGAAAAGAAAAACATTCGGTTACATTTTTACATTCTATTACATCTTTGGGTAATTAGTGACGGCGCTTAGTTATAAACTAAACAGCTCTCTCTGCTTATCTTCACACCAACCCATTAGTTTTACAATCGTTGTCCAGAAAACGCCTTGCTTTGTAAGTGTTTTTTTACATCTGGTCATTTCAATTAAATACTGTAAATCATAAAATATTGGCAAGAACTATATTTTTGCGATTATTAGCGAATAACTGCAACCGCGAATTCATCCTCGGGAATAAATTTAAATATGGTTTTCACCAGTCTAATGAATGGAAACTACACCCACGTTGTTTCATATCGCGAATTTATCGTTTCGCGAATTAGACCTCGGAAGTGAAATCGCGAAATTTTCAACACGCGAATTTATCCTGATATACAGTAATACCAGAATAATTCTGAGGGTCATGAGAAAGAAAATACTATCTATTTTCTGTAACTTCTGTCTTGATAATGTAAAATTATGTAACACCCACGAATTCCCACCACTTCTACTCAACTTGACTTCGTAAACGTTAATAGTCGCCACAGTGTTGTCACATAACCATTTGCTTTATTTTGATTTAAAGTTCTGAAATTCGTCAGAGACTAAAGGGCATATCCTTAAATACGTAATAAACCCTAGCATGATTTTGACCCTTGCTTTTTTAATACTCCTCAACTTCTAGTTTTATTTGGACTTCAAAAGGTTTGTCCCCAGAATCACTCAAAATGGTAATAAAGCAATGTTGTCATATTTAAGTTTTTTACTTTGATAAGGAAAAATTTATGTTGTTTCTATTTTCGAATAGACTTTCGTGGTCTCAGCACTTTTCACGAGAACATGAAGTGCACATAATTCTTCGGTACACTTCAACTGATTAAGCTTAGATATTATATTTGTTCATTTTGAATTAGTATGCACTCTTAGTCTTCTTTAAGCTAACACAGAACCCAAATAAAAGTGACAAAACAGTTTAACGACATTCTAAATATTAAAGAAAGTATTTTGTGATGTAATAAAACAATGACATCAAGGGTTAAATATCAATTTATTCACTTATAAAATACACCCTGTTCGCACCCGAATCCTCCATTTGGCGATTCATGACAAAACAGCAGAGGTGAGGTATACAAGATTAAATAATCATTCAAATTAAAATTCAAGTCAAGTTCAGTTTTAATTTGAGATATTTTATGTGCTGTAGATGAGCAAAAAGGGTCTGGGCTCAAACTATTTAACATCACTTTAGTTTTCGACCATAAAAATATTCAGTTAGAAAGATGCTGGATTTCTCAATATCATTTATGCTGAAAATTCGTTAAATTTGTATTGAAATTAAGGATAGATTGTATGTTTACTACAAATATTTAATGGTATTGAAGTCCTCTCGCATTACAAATATATATACATATAGTTAGAAAGAGAGTGCAATTAATGCGGGCAATTTTTGCAATAAATTAATACAATTCATGAAAAGAAAAAAGGATTTCAAAGTGAAATGTTAAAATGAACCAGATTTGAATAAGTAAATGATAAATGAAAATGAAACGTAAATCTTACATTGATTGTTGTTACAGAGTGTTTCGGACTTTTTATTGATGAATTAGTCTTACTTATGTTGACACATTTTATTCTTTTTTGCATTATTTTCCCAGCCTTTATTTAACTCCAAACATTTGATAAATGTATCTACAGTATTATTTTGAAAAAATGTTAAAATAGTCCATTTCGATTTGAATTACTGTTTACCTGATTTTAGGACATTCGAACTATGTTTCCTTCGTCCTTGACCCCAGAATGTTCTTATATTAGAAATCGTAATATATTTTCCGTCTTCAGATTTGGAGACTCTAGTAAAATATATTTTGTTCCAATAAAGAGCATTCTAATGTCTAAAATGTTCTGGTCCTAAAAAGCGATAAGAATGTGTCGATAGTCGGTAGCAAGACCTGTGGTTATTTGCCATTATTTTGCGCGCTTGTATGCCTAATGAACGTGCAGAACAGACCCTGTTCTACATAGATAAATACTGGAAAACATCCTGCCCTAGACTATCTATGCACTGAACCTGATGATGGTCATCACTAGTTAACATGAATTGTCGACTTCACTGTAACCTCGTGTGCATCACGAGTTTGCATTTATCTATAAATTAAAAGGTTTTCCAAAGTTTCGGTCCCTAGCATAGCTGACGAGTAATTGATTTACGAAATGTGCATATCCGATGCATCTAAATCGGTATGAAATGTATCGCACTTTGTTTTGCTTATGTATGTCACCTGCAACATGGTTAAATGACTGTCATTCTATTGGTTCGATAAGTGATGTGTGAATTAAATGATTCCATTAGATTGTGAGCCGCTTCTGGACAGTTTTACAAACTTAAAGGCTCAGTTCTAGACAGCAGGGTCTCAAAATATTGGAATCCTATATTGCGGCAAATATACCACTGATTATATAGAACGTATGTAGGGAGCGGGTACAAACGAAATGTTCTGTAGATATTCAACGATTCCCAGGCTTTAAAATTGTACAGAAAAGGACCAGAGTCAGATAACAAGGACGCTGGCTTATCCAGTGTCAACACAAGAACCCCATAAAATGTGGAAGCAAACTTAGGTGCCAGAGAAGGATAAATAAATATTTCATGTTTCGTACATGACATCTGCCATGTTGCTTCAAATAACAGAATTCACTCTTGGATAAAAAGTTCTAATCAAGAAGGTAGATCGAGAATCTATAACATCACGGATCATCTGATATATATTTACTATTCATGACAAATAAAGTTTTGCGATTATTCATCATTCTCGCGAATAATTTTCAATACGGCTTTTACCAATAGAATAAATGGAAAGTACACCAACGATGTTTCATATAGTGTTATTGAACTCGGGAGTTAAATTGCGAAATTTTCAGCACTAGAATCTTGATTTACAGCACCGATTGTTCAAAGTGATGACTTTTTAAGCCCTGGTCTAGTAGCATTTTGAAAGCAGAATTTAGAATGGACATCAATGTGGTATTTTACGATGCACTTGTCATGTATCATAAAAGATACTTTTGAGGGTTATTTTTTGTATCTGCATCTCTATGCTACTATGCAGTCTATCAGGGTTTAACCTAATGAGACAGAATTTAACCACAGAGACAGCATAGGAGTTATTTTGAATCAAAAGACTTCTGGTGATTGCAAAGTATTACATAAATATCTTGTTAGTGAAGACTGTTAAAAATCTATAATAGTGTAATTATTTTAAAAAAAACTGTGAGAAGGACATCCACCATCTCATACATTTGTTACTTCAGTGTTTATATTGATTCTTATTACATTTTCATACTGTATAATGCAGTCATTGTGGTTTTATATTGATTCTTATTACATTTTCATACTGTATAATGCAGTCATTGTGTAAAAAGTGTTATTGTATACCAGGTGAATTGCTAGTGCTTTGGTTCTCGTGTCGTCTGTTTCTGTTTGGTTGGTTTGCTACATGTTTTTGATTTTCAGTTCTTTTTTGTTTTTGTCCTGATTTGTTGTTGTATGTCTCCGCGCTTTTGCCTTGTCTCTGGATTCAGGAGTTTTAGATTTCCACTTGAACCTGTTGCTTCGGTATTCTGTTGCCGATATTTGCAAATCTGTGTACAAGTGTAGAAGTTTTCTTACACAATTGATATTCAAGTGTTGTTGAGATATCCGAAAATTACAATGCAACACGTACTTAAAATCACTTTTACTTGGTCTTTAAGTTACTTGCTTGAATGGACTTTCCTTTTAACAACCCTGGAGTCAGTCAGATGAAAGTATATGTAATTTTGAATGTATTCATGAATACTATACAAAATGACCAGTCTTGGTAGATTAGAATTATAGACACAAATCACATTTCATTAACTGAACTTTAGATCTATCAACCGAGTTCATGCCTTTTTATTGCATGTATTAATATTTAAATATTTTTTTCCAATTTTCACGAAAGACGAAGCCTTGAAATCAGACGGTATGTTTTTGAAATTAGCCTCCAATTTCTGGGCTGTTCAATGGAAAAATACATGTTCATACCTTCATCCTTATCTTATACATGAAAGTTACATGTAAGGCGGTAACTATATCACGAGCCTTTTATCAATATGCAAAAGTGTATAGCAATTGCTCAAAGAAAGATAAATCGAATCGTTAGTATATTACTACAGTCTGATTCCAATGATTTATTTGCATACTGTTTTACCAAATTAATTATAGATTATACACGTATACATACTAAAATTAATGGATTACCTACATCTGATCTACTCCAGTGAGCTTGGAAGTAAAGAGACCCTTCACAGCACACTTCTTGATTCGCAGACTTATATTTGTACATGTATGTAGTGACAACAACGGACGATTGAAACAAATGTGATGACTTAAATTTCCAATTTTTTTGTTTTCCCTTTTTATTAGTAATACACCTGGGGCACCGACATGTGGTGTCTACATTTCACAGCTGATTAGCTACTATTGTGCCTGTGATATGTACAATGACTTTGTAATCAGAGCAAACTTTATTGTCAAATGTTAATTTTACAAACTATCATATGATACACTTCTTTATCATGCTTATGTTCAGCCTTTGTTAATATTAGCACTTAAGATATTCTATTGTCGTCATCATGATTTGTTAGGTCGATACAATTCTTGACGATGTCTTTTGTTATTTCTCGTCATAAAAGATTTGACATCTAACCATGACTGTTCCACTAATATTTTCACTTGCAATGTGGTGGGTGCCGTTACCTGATCAAGAGATGCTTAATCTTTCCTATGTTACTCCTGCTTTCTACCCACCAAAGGTCAGGGCACATAAATTGAAATAAATAAAGTTTGAAAACATAGCCTTCACATATTTTACAATACTATGTAGCTCATTATTTCATAATTTTGAACACATCTTCGAACAAAAATCATTCAAAAATTCATTTTTATTACACTAGAGAGACACACATGAATTTGAGCAGTCAGGGGTTGCGAGTTCTCATACTTTCTTCAACCCCTACTACCCACCTTAAACATTAAGATTTTTTTGGTACCAGATAATAAACAAACGACACAGCGACTGTTTAAAAATAATTATATACATGTAGTATGCTAATATAACATAAAATATACAGATTTTAATTCTAATGCGCCAAACGGCAGTTTCTGTTATAACGATTGAAGAAATAAATCGGATCTACGGGTTTCGGAAACTATTCGAACTAGGGATATAAACAGTACGTTAAGTCAACTGTTAGTTGTGTTATGTTAATATACATGTAACTTAGCCAGAATTGCAGACGCTTATCTATTAAAATGGATGTATGAACAAGCTTATGGTAAGGAAATCCTAGTATATTTGATATTAGTGTGTGTCAGTTAATGTTTATAGGAAGGTCCAAAAGCGGGTACTTCATTATATTTCACAATGGATTTTGTAGTAACAACTAAAAGAAATATGCTTAAATAAAATATTTCTGTGACATCTGTATTGCAGGAAATCGTACTATATCAATCGATCATTTGAGCATATAACAATGGTAGCGCTTATTGTGAGACTTTACAAAAGCCGTCGATTTAAACGTGATACCACATGTAGTGATAGATGATGTGTTATTCATTATGGAACAATCTGTATCGAAAAAATGAAAAATAATTTTATCAACGAAAATCCTCATCAATCATTTCCATGACAATCTTGCTGTAGATAAATGACATTTATCATTCTTGTGGAAAGTAGGTCACTGGTTATTTAATGAAATTCTACATCTGTCAATCAACCGTAGTTTAAACTGATTTAAGATTTTAGTTTGAAGCTACGAGATACTTCCACATTTCAAATATACATATTGTGATTCCTGTTTAATGTGGAGCGTATAAAGCCCTTTTCCGTTAACTGTTTTGTATACCTGATTGTGTGCAGTAGTCAAATACTTATACCATGTTTATTCTAAACTCTAATATTTTGTTTCCATATACACTAAATACACGTAAAGCAATCATGTCTTTATTACAGTAACGGCCTTGTGAATAGCTTACAAATGCTGGCAAAAAGATGTAAAATTGACGGCTCTGACAACCTGACTGTCAAATTGACAGCCTCATATAAGTTTGCCACAATAATAGCCAGCTACCTTTGCTACATTTTAGAAGACAAATGGCTGTACTTTGGACAATTTGTCACTTAGCATTTCAATCGTAATTCTTACATTGTTGGTCCAATTGTCAGACGTATATAGAATTACAGAAATGTAACTACATTTATTAGCCCAGTATTCAGGAATATGGAGTTTATACATGTATATCCATTAAAAAAATCAAAAAGCAACTTAAAAGAGTTGGAGTAACAATTTTATACCTCGTAATTTGTAATTTCTTTTATTTTCACTGATTCCTTGAAAACGAAAATACATATAATTATTGTGCTTTTTAAAAGAAAATCATCCATATCGTTTCGACGTGATTTCCGATATTGAATACAAGAAAAGAAGGGATATTGTGTATAAATTCATGACACAAAATCCCTACACGCACTTGACAAAACTTAAAGCAAAGGAACAGCGCTTTTATTGCTGAAGACTTTACATATGTTTTCTATTATCTGCAGGAAAAAAGTATGATATCCAAGTGCTCGACCCTGAAAGTGAACATAATATTTGAACAAGAAGATGCCTTGTCCAATCACCTGACTTCAAATGCAAAGGGATCATGATTATGGAAAATATTAATTCAAATAATTTCAACTACAATGTACGTCACAATATTCCTTTTCCACAGATCTCTATGATTCAAAAATTATTTTTTTTTGTCTATGACACTGAATAAAACGTAGTTGAAATTATCTCCCTTGTTCTAATAAATATATAATTTTCTATTTCTGTAAATGTTCTCATCAAAAATTCTCAGATCAGTATTTATGAACTATCTAGTGAAATTACTTTGGCAGACTTGTTACACAAATATTTACAAAATCATCTGGCTTTCTCTCAAAAAATAATATTATGGCACTCGGCGGACCATACATTGCCGATGTGTTTAGAGGTTTCCTGTCATAACATATCTACACAGTTGAATAATCAAACTTTCACATCAAATGATATTAATGCGAAATTATTGTACAACGTCTGAAGAATATGTATTCCATACATGTAATTGTGTTGAAATTTGTGATATTGGATGAGTTATCTTTGGACACGTTTTGTAATTTATAGTCTTCTACATGTTTTACTAGAAGAAAAACGTAGTTTTGACCTCCGAAAGTCAGCGCTGATATTCACTTTCAAACAGGTTTTTTATCCCCACTGCAAAGCTATCGGTGTTAAATTCCTGCTAAAAATTAAATTCAGGACCAGTTAAGATATTCTAGTACCCGTTATCGCCCTTGACATCTTTGAAAATAGTGAATTTCGTTTTGGAAGAGCTGTATTATTGACGATTGTTGGTTCAACTTTAAATGTATGTATTTTTGAGTAGATGTAGCTCTTGGAATCTAATGAAAAGAGAAATTGTGGCATGTTTGTGTCTCAGAATTATATTACCTAGACATTTATCAGGTTTTTTCATATTAGATGTCCCTACTATATGTCAAAAGTCATATCACGGCATGATGTTGTCAAAGTTTTTAACCCGATATTATTAATAGAAGTTGTCACCGTCTGGTGTGACGTCATAATGTTGACAAAAAGCTGATCTCGCTCTTGATTACCCCAAACGTTCCGATAAACATGAATTATCATATAGATACATTTTAGATCGATATTTGAGGATATCAGTGCACTAAAAGCCAGAAAGTGTATATACTTATATAAAGACCTTATACTCATGTTTGAATTTCGGGAGATCAAAAATATTTTGAGCAGGAGTTGTTTCCCTTGAAATCTCTAATAATATAGAAATTTGCCTTCAAACGTTCTAGAGTTTCCATTCCTTACTGCATGAATGCGAGTTTGACTGAATTAAAATTTTAAGATCTTGCATGGATCAGGTAAAGTAGCAATTCATAATATTAGACAATTGTCTGTTGCCAATATGATTCTTTGTAAAGATCATCTTTGCGGTAAATGTCTTATACAATATTTCCATTCAAATGCATTGTAGTGGATCATACAAGGGCTACTACAGAGAAAAGAGAAGACACTGATCCTTTAATTTCAGTTCCAGCTAAATAGATAATGTACTTTTCCCCAATAATTCTCACTACATCGTCTAAAACCCTTGTAGAGCTTTAAATTGAAGAGACCACTGACACATACACTTTTGCCTCATACCTAGACTTATATTTTAACATTCACAACGATTTAAAATCTAAAACCTGTGACAGATATGATGAATTTACCTTTCCAACGGTGAAATTTCCCTTCCAAAGTAGTAATATACCTACGTCACCACCGGATGATGTCTACAATTCATAGTTAATTCGCTAGTGTTGTGCTTGTGTTTTCTACAGTGACTTTCTAAAGTACAAGGAAGCGTAGTATACCAAAATTCCAGACCCATAAATCCATTTAGAATATACAATATCGAGAAACAAATTGGACGTGATCGCATGAACTCCAAAAGGAGTGAGACCGGGTGCGTCGACAGG
>JAOXYH010019267.1:0-11868 GCA_028566455.1 Botula fusca | reverse complement strand
TTATGTGCAGGGTGATAATTGATAGATTTATAACACTTTACGATTTCCGAATTCCAGGGGCCAAAAATGTGGCCTTAACATACTTTGTCCTTTCTAGTGATTTTGTTGAAGTGTTGTCTGTCTCTAATTTGTTTACTACATGTTTATGATTTTCGTTTCTTTTTATCATGTCCTGATTCTCGTTGTTTGTTTCCGCGCATTTGTCTTGTTCCTGGATTCACGTGTTTCGCATTTCTGCATTGAACTTGTTGCTTTGGCATTATGCTGCCGATATTCCATAAAAACACAAAACCTTAACAACTGTCATAAAAGTGGGAGGTTTGGTATGTCGTACAACATGGTTTTACCCACTATTTCGTTTGGAAATGCCTGTACGCAGTCTGTAGTATGACAGTTGCTTTCCATTTGTTTCTATTTTCTATGTATCTCCCAGCTCCGCCAGTGTGTCGGATCTTTATCAAGTCATTTCCTGTTAAACATTTTGTTATGAAACTAAAAAAAGGAACTGACTAACTAACAGCAACAGAATACCAAAGCAATAGGTTCAAATGGAAATTCTTAACACGTGAATTTAGGCAAAAGCGTGGAACACGAGAAGCAAAGCACTAGCCATGTGAACTCCCATCAAAACTCGGGTAACTCCTTTTTAACACTATTTCGTTGGTGGTAAGGAGACCAGGTCACATTTGTACCCTTGGAGTTCACTGTTTCGTTATGAAACTTTATTTGTGCTGGGCCAGTGACGTGGAGAGATATTCATTATGGCCTGGCACACTGAGGAAGAAGCGAGAAAACTTACATGTAGTCATCGGTTATATTAAACCTTTGCGATCAATATAGTTTTGCTCTACGGTACTCATCTCTTCTAATTTCAAAACAACATGTAAAACATTTACCAAATTTAGTTTCATTAATTATAAAAATACTGAAACTTCTTTTCTTTTTAACTTTCACACATTTTTTTATCACACCAATTATTTACGGTATCAATTTGAGCCCAAGTTGGGTCACATTACACTTAGGTGATTTTTTATACAAATACATCGCGGATGTAAAGTGCGAGTGTTTTAGGGGAAAACTGACGATTTCATATTTTTTCATAAAATATGTGTTGCTATATTTTAATTGAGACTATTGGAACATTTAAAATGTTATGAACACCTATTATACTGAAGTAGATGTATATAAAGTAATCCGTAAAATTAAGCCCGCTAGATGACTGGCAAAAGTAACCATGTTTTATAAAGACGGAGTGTTTGCCAGTAACTTTTTTGACTTTAACTAAAGGTGTATAACTCTGGAATTTTCATTAGACATATATTGGATTGTTTGGCTAAGTAAAGTACAAGGAAGCTTAGTATACCCAAATTCCAGACTCATAAATTCGTTTGGAATACACAATATTGAGAAGCAAATTGGACGTGATCGCATGAACTCAATAAGAGTGAGACCGGGTAACGTCTCCAAACTTGCATGCATCACCCGTCACGCGAATAAATAAAAGTCATGGTCAGGAATAAGTAAGCACTATATTTCTTTTGATTTTCAGAGGGTTTTGTCAATGCTCGTCTGGTGAAATATTTTGAAAAGTTTTTTATTTGTTCCATTTATCATCTTTCAATGTAAACTTCGGAATGTTTTTATAATGGAAAATCATTAGAGAAAATTTTCTCAATCTTAGTACTTCGGTACTGGCCCCGACATGATACTTCTAAATTTAACGGGTTCAAAGTACTCAAAATTTAATAAAACTATGGAGTTGTTTCCCTGACGCAAAGCTCTGTCCGTAGATGGATTTGGCTTCCTGTTTCGGTCATTTTGGCATGTTCTCGTTTTTACACATTTTTGATAACAGTCCTGGACTTCCAAAATTTTGCTCCCTAGCATCGCTGACGAGTTATTAATTTACGAAATGTGCACATCCGATGCATCAAAATCGATATGAAATGTATCACACTTTGTTTTACTACCACCGAGTCGATGCCACTGCTGGTGGACTGTTAGTCCCCGAGGGTATACCAGCCCAGTAGCTAATACTTCGGTCCTGGCTCTCAAATGATACTTCTAAATTTAATGGGTTAAAATTATTCTACATTCAATAAAACTATGGAGTTATCTCCCTCACGCAAAGCTCTGTCCGTAGCTAGTTTTGGCTTCCTGTTTCGGTCATTTTGGCATGATCTCGCTTTGACACATTTTTGATAACAGTCCTGGTCTTCCAAAGTTTTGGTCGAGTTTTGGTTCCTAGCATCGCTGACGAGTAATTAATTTACGAAATGTGCACAAGCGATTCATCAGAATCGGTGTGAATTGTATCACACTTTGTCTTAATGGTAATTTTGCAACAAATAATATCTCAAAACCAAGCAGCATATACTTCATTTGTCTATAATTTTAAAAGTATTTTACATCAAGTTCTGAGAAATACCTCATTGACGATTTTAAAATTTTGGACCGCGGCAGAGAAACACCAATAAGTTTCCAAATAATGCTAGAGTTTTCTGCACAATTTCAAAGAAATGTTATTGGTAAATTTAAAAAGATAAATGTCTCCTCGAACAAGATAGACATAAAATAAAATAAACTATATTTTCGGAGATCACTAAACAAGCTCGTTACTATTTAGGTAGGGTATTACAATGGAGCATAAAATAAAAATCATTACAATATATAATTAATTAAGCAACGTTCTGGTAAAGTGAACTTTATGTTTATTTTTTTGCAAGACAATTGTGGAAACTCCTGAAAATGCCATCAACCAATCAAATAGATGATAGAGACGGCAGTTTAAGGTGTTTTTCGTCAATTATATACACGTAGTATATAAAAATGAAAAGTAAAGAAACCTAGTATATATGACATTTGTAGTTTGGTAGTGTAAAGAAAAAAATACTCAAAATAGTACATCGAGTCTGTAGGTGTAAGAAGTTTTAGTCTAGTCTTTGACCGATTATAATGTCGCATAAGAGGTACAATACAGTAAAGACCCTATATTGAAATGTCTTTCTGCCCTTCATGACAAATCTGTTTTGTCCCTGAGGACAAAGCCACCAAATGTGTTGTTTTGTATGTAAATCGTATTACTATGAATGCTTTAATAAAGAACTCGAAATTAAGAGTGTCTCTATTTTTCCAGCTTCGAAAAGCACTACCTTTGATCCAAATGAAATTCTAGCTAACGACAAGTCCTTCATGTTATCCTTAAATATTTTCGTACATAAAACATCTGAGGACCTACATGCACCTAGTTTGTATTAGATCCCACAACTACACAAGAATCCATATAAACAACGGTACATACATGGTTAATCTTCGTGTTCTACCAGAGAACTTTCAATCAGGCTTACTAAAATCTTGTCTGCAGTGACAGAGAGGCACCAGAGATACTGTGATACTGTTTATTCGACCAGTGGAATAAATCATATGTGAATTCTGAAGAATTCGAAAGATCTTCTTGATAATTTGAAATCTAAGGAATTTACCGAAGTTCTTTCTGTGAAAACTTTTGATTTTTCTACTCTCTACACTACCATCCCCATGAAAAATCAATATACAGCTTGACACAAATAACCAACAATTCTTTCTGTGGTAAAAATGACAGAACTATAAATTTATTCTTCTTTGATACAATTCCACATATTTTTCCACATTGATCCCAGAGAAAAACAAAATATACTACACCGAGGAACAGGCGATCAGTATGCTTGAGTTTCTTATCGACAACAGATTTGTCAGTTTTGGTGGGAGAATTTTTCAGCAGGTAATCGGCATTTCAAAAGGGCACCAACTACTCCCCTTTACTTGCTGAGTTGTTTTTGTACTCGTAACAGAAGGAGTTCCTTTAAGGTCTAAGAAGAAAACGAAAATGGAAGAAGCCAGATCATTTAATTTCACTTATAGATTTATCGACGACGTCTCTCTATAAACAATCCTCGATTCTCGGATTGGCTTCCGTTGATATATCCACCAGAATCGGAAATTAAAGAAACAACAGACACTGCTTCCTCCGCCTCATTTCTAGATCTTTATCTCGAGTTTAGCACCAATGGAAACCTAAGCACTAGAATCTATGATGAAAGGGTTGATTTTGAATTTTATTAGTGTCCCTCACTTGGATGGCAATATACCAGCTTCACCTGTTCATGGAGTTTATATTTCCCAACTGATTGGCTACATCAGAGGATGTAGCAAATACTCAGAGTTCTTAGACATTTCCTAAAAAACGTCTTTTGGCAGATATCAAAACCTTAACGAAAAATATTCAATTACCTGTTCAGACATGATTTAGGATGGTCTTGATAACATTTAAAAATTTGCTAATTCTTATACTATACTTCTGTTTGGTTTATCCTTTCAATGTACAGTGCTTGGTTGTCTATAAGAATACTCCGGATTTTGCAGTAGTAGCTTTCTAGGCAATTTCATACAGAACTATAAAAATTGTCATATAAGTGTGAGGTTTGACATGCCGTAAAACCTGGTTGAAGACACCATTTTCATATGAAATTGCCTGTACCAAGTCAAGCTTTCTGCCAATCGTTCTGTAGATTTCTAGATCTTGTCAGTCTTATCGACTTTACTCTTTTGGGCATTTCCCTTGGTGTTCCGTGTTTTGTTATGACGTTTAGTAAAATCCTTTAAATTAGCGCAAAAGTTACTGAGAAAACAGTTCATAGGTGATTTGCCATTGAATCCTATGTAAACTTTGGCCCCATGACCTTCGGACCCATTGACCGTAGAACCTTCATAGATACAATTTCGAATCTTCATGATTTAGCAGTGTTCTACACCAAATATCATTGCACTGGCATCACCTGTTCCGAAGATTTTAATTATTTAATTAATTTTCCCCTTCGGACCCATTTGTGGCCCCTCCCCTGGGAGGATCAAACTGTTGGATATAATTTCTAAAGGGACCAAAAATTAACAATTCAGGCAAAATTTGGTTCAAATTGGCCCTGTGGTTTCAGTGGAGAAGATCTTTGAATGAATAGCTAAGGACGGACGACGGACGAGAACCGACTGACGACGGACGCCAAGCGATATCAAAAGTTCACCTTCGCCTTTGGCCAAGTGAGCTAAAAAGGTGAGAACTCAGTAAACGGGGGCTCTACTGAAAATATTATTTCCATTCCACTCAGCGATTTCTTTCAAAAAGTCAGTGTTAAATACTTTGGCGCAGTTTGGCAGCCATTGTAGACTTAGGTCGGCACACGACATAAAATTGTAGACCATCTCTGCAAAAGATCATTTTCTTTGAATCTGCGGTTTTTGACAAGATTTTCGTAGGTTCTGTAAAAACAGAAATTTTCGTGGAGAATTCAATTTCGTTTATTTCGTGGGTAAGAAGATTCCACGAAATCAAAACCACAACGAACACTAGTTTCAGTATTCAATTCAATATCAAAGACTCCAAATCCACGAAAATTCATCCCAACTAAACAACTTTTGAAACTGAAACAACGAATTTACCACCACGAAATTAAATGTTTCTACACTATTATCCACAAACATTGACCTAATTAAGCCCCAGTTCGGATATCCGATCAGCAAGCAAATTACAAAATGTATATAGGACATCCAAGCAGAATTTCTGCAAAAAAAAGTTTCCATTGACATGGCTTTTTCTTATAAGAATATCTTAAAAGTAATTTCCATATGCGACCCAAATGTAAAACTCTGTTGTAAATTCGGGCCTGTTGGACTTCGGATCATCCAGTAAAACATAAAATTACAGAAGATCATCGAAGTCTCTGCAAATGGCAAATTTAACTGACTCAATTGTCACACCCGGGTTTTGGTGGGAGTTCACATTGCTAGTGATTTGGTTCTCGTGTTGTCTGTTTCTACTTAGTTTGTTTGCTACATGTTTTTAATTTTCAGTTCTTTTTTTTTTGGTCCTGGTTTGTTGTTGTTTGTTTCCGCGCTTTTGCCTTGTCTCTGGAATCACAAATTTTAGATTACCACTTGAACATGTTGCTTCTGTATTCTGTTTGATATTTATATGGAATCATATGTGATTTATTTTCCTTTTCGGTTTTCTTACATTCCATGCTTTTCTTTCATTTATTCGCTAATCGTGTGAATTCAATAGTTTACAATCGTTTGGTGCAGTCTTACATAAGGGTGCCTAAATCGGTTTTGCTTCCGAGTATTCCGCCTTAAGGTACATTGGCGATAATCATCACAGCTGTATACTTAAGAGTAACACTTTTTAACAGACGAACACGATATGTTATATAGATATATATTCGGTAACAATACAAAAACAAACTTCTTATTTTTCTTTTAGGATCGTTTCATCGGACGCTGCCATAATTTTGGTTAACATGTGTATAGCATTTTTGTTGGCTTACCTTGTGTTTGTAGTTGGTATCGAGAGAACAGAAAACAAGGTAAAATGTGTAACCGTATTTGTTACTGACGACGTTTGTATGACTGTGATTTCTCAAGAAATATAATTGGTTTTACTACAGAACAGAAAAGTCACGCAGTTTTGAAACATGGTATTTTGTTGTTATAATAAAGGGCAAGATCCATAGTATACTTATTTCAGCAGCTGTTCTCTACAAGTGATGTGTGGTTTTATGGTGAAAATTCGCGCTTCAAATATCAACAAATAGGCATTAACTAAAAGAATCATTCAAGGAAATTTCATACGAACTATGACATCGATTACTAGGCTACAGATGTAACTAGCTACGTCAAACAAACCAAAGTGTACTACATATCACACACATGTCTTCGGGGACTAACAGTCCACCAGCAGTGGCATACACTCGGTGGTAGTAAAACAAAGTGTGATGCATATAACGATTTTGATGCATCGGATGTGCACATTTAAATTAATTACTCGTCAGCGATGCTAGGGGCCAAAACTTTCGAAGACCACAACTATTATAAAAAAATTGTACAAGCGAGAACATGCCAAAACGACCGAAATAGGAAGCCAAAACCATCTACGGACTGAGATTTGCATGAGGGAGATAAATCCGTAGTTTCATCAAATTTGAGGGAATTTAAACACGTTAAAAAAGTATCATTTTGGATCAGCACCGAAGTACTAGCTACTGAGCTGGTGATACCCTCGGGGACTAACAGTCCAACAGTGGCATCTACTCGTGGTAGTAAAACATACATATCATACCGATTTTGATGCACAAATATATTATTTAGCCACTTATGCTGATAGTGTCTAATTAATAGTCAATCAGATTTCAACAGTTCATTAATGCACCTTTTGTAAATTGAATATCAGTTAGTAATTCTTATTCATCATATTAATTGTAGATAGTTTGTATATCTGTGGCAGTATCACTACATTTCCTGTTTCTGGTAGCATTGTTTATGATGGTGTCAGAAGGGATCATCCATGCACATATGGTGATATCTGTATTTTCACGCCATCGGTCGCTCGCACTCATTTTGGTACCAGCAGCATGGGGTTAGTTATGTTTATAGAAATTTTTTATCTTCATACAAAAATATCTTAATCCAATTTTTTTTTGCTAACTAGCTGTCAAAATACCAGCCCATAGGCAGTCCCTAAATCTTCTGGCTCTGTAGAGAAGTTTCTATTATGTTTATTTTATTGAACGCCACAAACGGTCATAAACCGAAACCAGAAAGAAAAACATCAAACTTCCATGTAGGGGAGATGACTCAGATGAAATACTTGTATCATTACAAAACTATGAATTTTAAATGTATTTTAAAGTGTTTACAAACATATATTTTAATTTTTTTCTGTATACCACACACAGTAATTTACGTACTTAACTGTAATTGAAAACTTGAGCGAGCTGTGTTTGCTAAAGGACTGTATCTGATTTTGATACAGCCTGGACGGGTGATACAGCTTGGTCAGCTTATTGTTTTGGACTGGAAATGGCTGCATCTTAAAATTAACATACCATGTGACAGAAATTGAACCTGTTGAATTGCTTGAAACAAGATATGAAATAAGCTGTTGTAAATACAAAATTTTGTTACAGTAAAAGGTTTCGTAATATGCTAAAGAGAATGAGGTTTTACGTTTTTGACATAAATCAAATTTCTCTTACATTATTTGTTATGCAGAGAATTAAGCTACAATATAAACTTTAACCTCTGTAGTTATTTAGTTGAACTTTCGATTGATTAACGAAAGACAATAAGACAAAATTATAAGGCAAGATTTTTTTTGCGCCAGACGTGCGTCTCGTCTATAAAAGACTCATCAGTGACGCTCTTATCCAAAAATATGCAAATCCAAAATCAATTCAGAAGTTGTAGCAATTATAAATGATAACGTAAAAGGGTACCAAAATATGGACATCCTATGCTTTGGGGTAGAAAAAAACCTTAGCGTTTTCAACAATTTCAGCAATAAGTTGGAGAGCATTGTGAGCAAAATATCACAAATCACATTATAAGTATGCAGTTGTAAGTATATAAAGACGAGGCCTATCGTTATTTTTGTCACAGACGTGTTGTAAATAATGTGTTTGGTTTATTTTAAAAGTAATTCCAGCTGTAATCGTTGGCGTGTCAGCAACTGTAAACAAACTGGCTGGATATGGAAGTACACAATTGTAAGTTGGTTTAGTAAATTCAGTTTGACACTACTTTAACTCTAGTATTCATGAAACAGATTATTAACTGCAGAACATTCTATTGTTAATGGAAAAAAATTCGTGTAGTTATGAATTTGTTTGAATAACAAATCAGAACTCAGACAAATACTGATAGGAAATTAACAAAGATTAGGACGTTCTTCTACGAATATGAAACGAATACAGTTGCACGTCGAGTGCTTCATTTTTTGTCATTAATTGTTCAATGCTAGGTGACAACTCGCACCAACATGCTAAATTGATTGTACGGCCACTCAATATGTAAGGCCAAATACGTTCAGTGAAATATATACCGGTATGTATGATGATTATAATATATTAGGTAGCAGCCACCATAAAGACCCCCAGAAAAAGAAAGACAACGTGATTCAGTGAAATATACTGTACACCGGGAAATGTTCGCGACAGTTTCATTTTCGCGATTTTCGCGTTAGACAAAGAATCGCACAAATAAAACTGTCGCGAATATGACAAACTATATACATATCATAGTGAAATATAAAGAAGCACGAAAATAAAAATACTCAAAGATAAATTAGTGTTCCGAAACGCGAAATAAAGACGGAGCGAAAATTTCCCGATTTACAGTATATGTATAAATATGAAAATTACATGTATAATAATATTAGATGATATGCTACGTTAATCATCATTAAGACCAAAAAAGAAATACATCAAATATGATTCCGTGAAGATTTAAATTATAATAATATAATTATATTGTTTCAGTTGCTGGTTATCGACCAGGGAAAGTTTGATTATGACTTTCATCGTGCCCTGCGCTGTGGTTATTTTTGTGAGTTTTACCAATTACTAAAAACCTCTTTGGCAGTAGCACTATGATTAAGAAATAGAAGGAAGGACATAATTGTAATGTAATCTTACTGATTCCAACGGAATCAACTTTTAAGTATTATATTTGTCAGAAATCGTTCTGTTATCTGTCACAGGACACAGCGATTGCCAAATCGTTGTCTACATGTTTGTATTTTTGTTCTGATGTGCAGTATGAAATTGTTTAGTAAATGATGACAGATTTTTTTTACAGATTTATTTGCCCGTTATAATCTCTGTTATTTGCTGATACTTCCCCGCATCTGTGTCCTTCAAATACACAGTATAGCGCCTTCTTATAACACAAAGAATTCGTCTCACAGAGAACAGAAACAAAGGCACTGCTTATGGGCAGACTTTAGCTAAACTCACAATGGAATTGTGTACATATATGTACACACCAAATCCCTCCATTTTTATGGGATTCTAGAAGGGAAGGGGGGGGGGGGGCTTTAATTTGGCATGTTAGATTTTTTAAGTAAATATTTCGACATAATTACTTGATGCATAAAGCAGATAAAACAAAAAGTTGTTTGCCTCAGATTTTAAGCAAAACCATTTTATAAAATAGCTTTCAATTTATCAATCGGAAACGATGGAGTTAATTAGCATAACTTTTTAACAATCCTTTGGAATGTATTCTAACTCGTAAAACATCTTGACGCAAAAGAATCTTCTTAGCCCACTCCATTTCCCCTAAATTTAAATGTTTGTATCTTGATGATATTGATCAGAATGAACTAGTATTAACTTTATGTTAATGTAAATCGTAATTTATCTTTACCCTAATACTAAGTTCAGCGTCTTCAGTGCTTTCTTTTCCATACTGTTTATTTCACATTCACTGTGACGTTCAACGGTCTTTAAAAACATGGGCCGATGTCTGGCACTCAATGGTAGCTTGATCAAATCGGCCGTATCGGCCCTATGGCATAAACAACACTGGATATTTTCATTTTGAGGCAAAATAAAGTGTGTCACACACGAACAAGTAACGTTACACCTGAGCCTACAATTCTTTTTTACTCCAGATCAACACAGTTATAACTTTTGTGGTAATTGTGAAGTTGATGTCAACTCAGAGTGCAAAGAAGAAAACAAAATCAGAAAAAAATAAAGCAAGTATTATTTTTCATACTCCATTTTGTATTTAACAGATTAAGACAGAATTTTGCAGCTATATGTTGCACAAGATTAATTGAGAAAATTTAATGGAACGATCCTACAAATGGGGGTCACAAAATGACGTCTGAATTGGTTTGAATAATAAATATGACCATACTCTGAATGACAGTTGAAGTCAAGTGAACACAACAGGTTCGTACATATACGCCATAGCATTCCTTGAAGTAAACATAAAAATAACTGAAATTTAGTCAGACTGGAACAATAGACATAAGTTTTTCCCCCATAATTTCTTCAAATATAATATACATATTACTTTACGATTGGTTAAAATAACGAAATTGAATAATGTACCAAAAGTTTCAGTATAAGTTATTGTATGATAAAAATAATTATTTCTTATGTTTCATTTAGGTCTTCACTGAGAAGTGTTTCAGTTTTGATTCCGATATTTGGACTGACGTGGGTCTTTGGGTTTTTGATGATTGATGAGAATACATTAGTATTTGGATATCTCTTTGTGATCTTCAATTCCTTTCAGGTATGTCTGTTTAGATATAAAAAAATCCGAGTGAAATATATACATGTATATGTTTCAGTGAATTTGTCTAATAGAGGATTTTTACATAATCCCGGACTTTTTGAGGAATCTACATAATCTCTAATTTGATCAGGGATCATGTGTAATAACTGTAAGTGATTAGGGAATATACAAAATCTCTTTCAAAATTTTCACTGACCGCATTTCAATGAATACGAATAATTTTCTTAATGTAAACAATAAATTGATACAAGAATGTTAATGTATAAAAAAGAACTACACACACAAAAGGGACAACTTCAAAGCGAAAATAAAGCAAAGCAATAAGATATCTTGTTATTATAAATGTAATACATGTACATGTAATAAGATAAGTAAAAGGGTTTAATACAGAAGTGTTTCATTGTTAAGAACCTTGGTTAATTTTAAGTGGTATACTTTTATCCGAACATTTATAATGCTGTTTCAAATCTGTAACATTAAAATAATTATGGCTAAAGCTCACGTGTCTTTAGATTTAGAGCAAAAATACGCTTAAACATCACTTGAACTAACAGAAGAAAAGTCAAAAGGTAGTATTTGGATTGGAGTAAAGTATGCTGAAGTATTGATGACAAAAGTTTTTACTATGGAAGATAAAACATCATATTACTATTGTCTTTTCAAGAAGTGTAAAGTTTGTTTTATGTACAAAAAAAAATTATTCTAAATTGCTCTAATAATAGTGTAAAAGAGACAAAGTATATGATAGCA
>JAOXYH010019157.1:0-11870 GCA_028566455.1 Botula fusca | reverse complement strand
AAGCTGTGAGCACGTGGTTATATACTAATTAGTAACAGCTACAAAATAAAACATCCAATCGTCACGTGATTTCATGACCAGACTTACATGTACGCAATCAAAATAATGCAAAACGACAAAAAAAAATCCATCAACACGTAACGAAAAACGAAAACGTATGATACGATTTCTTATTTAAGAAAACCGGGGATGAACTCAGGTGCTTCAGAATGAGTTAGCAGTTCTGCTCCACATGAATGAAGTACAGGTTTATTACCTACACGTTAATCATCGGACAAGTGATCATCCCACAAAAGCAAAAACAATGTCAATTAAAACGGGGTCAACCAGATGCAAGATAGAAGTACACTGTTGCTTGTCTTAAATGCAAGAAAGTGAAAGGGAAGCCAAGGGAAACCGCAGTTAGATCGATAATCATACGTAGCTTATAAAAATTGATTTAAGATGACACCATAAAACTAGAAGTAAATAATCAACTCCGACTCCACCAAAAACCGGATACATGAACCAGGTGCACCGGCTAGGTAACTGTCCTTTTCTGGAAACGCCCGCCAAGTTGTTCACGTCGTGTCCGGTATTTCACTTCGAGAAAAGGAAAGAGTCTTAACAAGGGCCAAAGACAATGCCAAGAAAACAAACATCACATAAAAACTGCAATCACCGCATAAAAATAAAATATAAAGTATTATTACAGACAGACATGCATCAATACAGATGACTTTAAAGTTCAATCCATTTACTACCAGACAACACAAATTTTGCTTTATCGTAATTATTATCACCAAGACGACATATTCCAATTTGTAGCATGTAAAAGGCAATTTTGCACTTGCTGGACGAAGTTGAATTTAATAATTAATATTTTTCTTGTCATGTCTCTGTTTTATCTTCAATGGGCACATATTTCTTCGATTCAAAAGTTGTTATACCTCTCGAAAGGAAAACAACAAATCATTATAATTTGAACATTTTTCCTTTGTACAAGTCACTCGATAAATTATGCAATTTCCTTTTGTTCTTGATGTAATTTGAAATTTGCCACTATATGTGAGACTTTGAATTATTACGTCAAAAAAATGAAGGTTGGGAGACGTATTGGTCTAGCCGTATCTCTCTGGTGGTTATCTTCAGAACATGATTGGACAGGTCTCAATAGTTTAGTCTGCTAAGGAGCAAAGTTGATTTACTTTTGAAACGGAGGTCAGGAAGACGTATTTACTATAATGTATATTGCATAAAGCCTATTTTAACTACTTTCGCACTTTCCGATAAATTGAAAACAGAATTTGTGGTAAAATATCTGACCAATTAAATGTAGATTTTGAAACAGCAATGTCTTATAAACAACATTCATCGAATTGCATAAAGTAGATTGTGTAAAGGGATTTAAATAAAGAAACTTAAGCTAGACCTTAAACTTATCCAACATAGGGAAATAGTAATGCCATAATCCATTTAAGACCACATCTTGGCAAAATGATTTTAAAACTTGTTTTAAAAAAAAGGTTTAACTTTAATTTGTTTAATCACAATCTTGCAACAAACAAAAAATCCAAACTGCCTTAGTAGACTAACTACAATAAGGCACAGACCGGGTCCAATGGGACGAGACATTGTAGACTTATATTTCGAGCAATTAAAATTATGTGCCATTGCTTTACTGGCAGTCTTCGTTGGTTATTTAAAAAAATGAGACATACACACATATGTAAATAATACTTAAATGTATGCCAAAAAATGCTAATTTGGACTTTTCAAAATAAAAATATCATTTCATGCGTCGTAGATTTACTCATTATTTACTGCAGAAAATGCCTTTTCAAAGTCGGAAATGTGAAATAAACAAACACAAAAATGAGGTTCATATCCATCCATGATGGCGGCCATAGAATTTTTAAAGCGATGACTTGAGTCTAGATGGAACATAATCCTGATCCAGAAGCTTATCAGTCAAGAGTTTTGTAGGAAATCCTGATAATGGCCGCATGCTCTGGAATAACGGATGAGCTGTGGAATGTAAACTCCATACGTTGGTGCAGATGGAGTTGTACTGCAGATGAATGGAAATTGACTATTTGAAATGAGAAGTCATCGCGATTGCTATTTACTTTGGTCAATAGGTTTCCTTTTCTATTTCTAAGAGTAATTCAAGATATGAAGCCCATTTCATATTATCGATGGTGTCCATTATCTCGAGTTCACTGAGGTAGATGAAGTGAAGGCAGTAGCCAAATCGTGAGTTTTTTAGTGACAAGACTTGATCCATGTAGCAGAGGATGATATTAAAGGGCTTGCAAGGCCAAATGTCTTTCCTTTCATTTTGTAGAAGGTTTCAGATGAAATGGACCTCAAAGGAGTGCAAAAATAGGTTGTCAAGTAAGGAGGCACAGCAAGTCTCCATCGGAATACCGATCGTCTGTTGAAAACACGTCCACCAAACTAGACAAATATGTTGTCGATCAAACACTCTAGCATTTTGATAACATCTTCTTTGTTGTATTTTAAACATGATGTTTTGTTTTCTTTCTTCAAAAAATAACTAATCTGTGAGTCTCAACTTCAGTTGCTCGTGTGGAACTGTGGTGTATAAGGTAGAAACATCATAAGCTTTTTTATTATTATGTTTTAACAATAATCGATGGAATATAATATCAAGTAGATCTTTAATTTACAGTTCTTCAAAACCAACGTGGAACTGACTCCACTTCTGTAATAATAAGTATAACAGTAGGTCCTTTTTGACAGCTATGAGTATGGACGAAAACAGTTTAGATAGAGGTTTGGTGGTACAAGTGGCAGATCCAACGATGCAACGTTGATTGTAGGGATCTTTGTGCAACTTTGGTATCCAGTACAGTGACAGACGATCGCTAGCTACGTCAGTTGAAACATGATTTTACCGTAACTGTCAAGTCTCGAGCAGTACACACAACAATTTAATTTTTTTGTCTAAGATTTAATTTCCCTTTCACAAATTTCTCTTTTCTGGATGTGGAGTATTTATGGAGTATTTATATCCTAACCTGTTCGACATCATATAACTTTCTCTTTGTGGAATATTTCAATGAGCGATATCGCTCTACCGCAAGTTGACTTTCACTTTAAGGTTACAAATTTGATCAGGTATTCAATATGGATATCAAGCTAAAATAAGGGGATTTACGAAAAAAATCATTGGTATTAGAGATTTTCTACGCTCGCTTCTATGGCGATACTGTATATAAAAGTAAACATCTTAGAAACGTCTAGCAACAAACGGCATATTATGAAATCGTTAAACAGCAAGGGATACAGACAAATATGATGTTCTCGACACATTCTGGCCATACAAAATTGTCGACTGCACTGATATTTACGGAGATTGGATATTAAAACACGCCTCATTTTTGTAAATACTTCGGCAGTATGATTAAGCAATATAGTTGCTTTAGCTAGCTGGCAGGAATAGTGAGCACTTTCCATTTTTTCTAAATCAAGTATTCTCTCTATATATTGTATTGTTAATGTGAAGTCAAAACGGATATTGAGTTATGTAACAAATAAAGCAAAAAAGGAAAAAATAGAGGTACAGGTATAAAACGGAGCCAGGATTAAATCACTGAACTTAGGTTAAATCGATGTTTTCGAGACTCCAATCCTCTGTATAACTCGGCAATCGTATGTATAAAAGAGATTAATAAAACCTGGTTCAGTAAAAAGTTTACCGTTTTGCAAAGTATGGATGTTTTTGTTGTATGCATAAGCAATATAGGCAATATAGTGGCTTTAGCTAGCTGCCGCTAATAACAAGCACTTTTCACTTTTTTTCTAAAATCAAGTATTGTCTTTCTCTATATATATTTTGTGGTTAATGTAAAGAAAAAGCGGATATAGGGACAACACAAAAGCACATGTAAAACAAAAACATCCATAACTTGCAACATGGAAGTCTTTTTTATTGAACTAGGTTTTATCGCGTTCGTTTATACGCCAGATTGCCGGGTAATACAAAGTTTCCATAAAACCGATTTAACCCAACCAAGTTCAGCGCCTGTATCCTGGTTCTGCTGGTTCCCTTGTATATGTTTTATCATTTTGTATTTATGTGTGTTTGGTCAAGGTTTTAGTTGTGGATGATGCTACTTTCTGTTTGGTTTGACTTTGATGAAAAAATACTTTTTATATTTTACTTTTTAAATTGTTTCACTTACATCCTGGTCACCATATTTATCATACGACATTTTGGCATTGCAATGCAGGACTACAACTGTTAAGAAATCATATATTCACTGTTAAAGTGTTCGTAATACTCATGTTGATGATCAATCAGCCATTTTATATGTTGGAATGGTTCACTATTAAATTACAACATTGTAGGAGTTGAGTGATTAAAGCAGCTCAACCTACTTAAAGTGTCCCTGAAGTAAATAATGTAGATTATTTCATGTAGATTCTTGTTACTTAAAAGTTGTATTTATTTCAGGAATTTACATTTATTTGCTTATTTTCAGTAGGGCAATGTAGATCAATGTATATATTTATCGTTGACACCTCTGATACATTTCTATTTTGTTTTGAGATAGGATCAATGTTTTAATTTGAATAAAAAGTACATGATCAAATATGCCAACTTTGTTAAACAATTAACTTGAATGAAATCTGTCCTGTGGTTTTGAAGACTAGGGTATGTTGCTTTCCTGATGAGGGTCATTTTAGAAAGTTGCTACTTTAAGCTTATTAAACTTTTTCGGGGTTATTAACTGTGGCTCACCATTTAAGACCTCATGACTACTTTTAAAGCAGTAGAAAAACAAACGTCTGGTCTTTTTTCGTACTTATCTTGTTTTTCATGTACTTTTCCTTCATTTAAATCAAAACCTCTCTTTTTCCAGGTTACAAGCATGTTGTGTTAAATTCGTAATGGAAAATCAACAGAAACAAGAAACTCTTATCTCATCGGTAATGGTTAGCGCGATCGTCTGGAGGTGTGAAAATTGTGGTTCGATCCCAGGAACGGTAGAACGAAATACTTCAAAATAAATTGGAATTCAATATGAAATGGAATAGAAGCGAAGATTTGATTACTTGTGGTTCTAGCAGTGGAACGGTTAAACGAAAGACTTCGAAATTGGAATTTGCTATATTAAGGAGTAGAAACGGAAATTTTGAATTTTGATCACCCGAAATCAGTACAACTTGAGTGTGGTGTGAGTAACACGAAGGGTGCCACAACTGGAATAAGAACTGCGTTACTCTTCCGGAGCAATTGAATTTACCCCAGGTTTGGTGCCGGGGGGAGGGTTTCGTATAACATTTCCTGTGTTTAGTTTCTATGTTGTATTACTTGATTTTTTATTATCGTATTTGTTGTTTTGTCCATTTATGGTATAGTCTGTTGCCCCCTGGTATACTATCTTTGATGACGGTTTGGTATCGTTGTCAGAATTATTTCAGTCGTGCAAACACATAAATACAGCTCAGCGTTTTTGTCTGTAGAAAGCAATTAAAATTTATTTTGTCATGATAGATCTGAAATACTGCTCACTGTGGGATAAACTGCAATCATCTGTCCATGCAATAGCCAGAGTCATCGCCAGTTTTCCTGTCAAATAATTGTGATAGACTAAAATGTTCCGTTAAGGAAATTTTCTACATGATTCATGATGCTGTGATGAAGCTTTGATGCATCAAACAGCAATTGCAATCATCTAATAATGCAACTGTGTTGTTGTAACAATACCAACAATTGCAAAATGAATCAAAATATGAATTTAAGGCCCCCGTTGTATCAAATACAATTTCCGTATTTGAACATCTCTAAAATAACTTTTTTATTCAAATCACTCTATAATGTACCACTACTTACTACTACTGTGTTTATCCTAGTACTCATGACATGCAAGTCCCGGGGTATCACTTGTTTAGTTTTTAGTACTTCGGTAGTAGCCGAAATGATACTTTAAAATCACAGTGTTTAATTTCCGTAAAATTTATATATTAAATTACGGAATTATCTCTATCATGCCAAATTCTGCCCGTAGATGTCTTCAGTTCACTGTGTTGGTCATTTTGGCTCAAGTTCGGTTTACAATTTTTTGTATGTTTTGTCTTCAATATTTTGGCCTCTAGCATCGCTGAACGAAATGCGCACATCAAAACCAGTATATAATGTTCTATTACTTTGTTTTTCATACCAAGTATGTCTTAATATAAGCAAATATGAAATAGATCTTTTTATAGATATCTACTGAAGATTCTATTTTACGGATTACCAAGTCTAATTGCTTACAGATCACTAATTCAATTGCAACGTAAGTTCCGATTAAATGTCACAATTTGATGAAAAATATCGGCAACAGAATACCGAAGCAAGAGGTTCAAGCAGTAATTCAAAACTCGTAATCCTGGGACAAGGTAAAAACGCGGAAACAAACAACAAACCAGGACAAAACAAAAAGAAACTGAAAACCAAAAACATGTAGCAAACAAACAAAATAGAAACAGACGACAGGAGAACTAAAGCACTAGCAATGCGAACTCCCACCAAAAACCGGGGGTGTCATCAGGTGCTCCGGAAGGGTAAGCATATCCTGGTCCTCTTACGGCACCGGTCACATTGAAAGTGGGAAAAATCGAAATCAGGTGCTCCGGAAGGGTAAGCATGTTCTGCTCCGTTAACGGCACCTGTTACCTAGCAAGTGGGAAAAATCGGTCATGCGTTTGGTACAAACATTATATAAGATAAAGCAAAGATATGCGTATTGGTATACAAGATCAACAATTTAGCGAAAACCTCACCGGTCCAGTGAGACACATAAACGTCGTATAATCATTTCAGAAGTTCTACAAAATTAAATTTCAATACATTCCTGACATTTTCATTGTGTTAAAAGTTGTACTTGCGATGTTGGTTTATAGGTCTGACAATGTATTGATGGTGTTGCACAGTAAATATCATGATGATAAAATATAACTACTGTTGTAAAAATCTCCATCGACACAAATTTTGATGATCTATATTTTTAGACTTTTCACTATTAGTTTAATTAAAATTGCTCAATATGACATTTCAAAACTGTAATTATAGCATACATTTATTTCAGTTTAAAGAATAATTTTGACACATTCTTTGTCACATGAAACCTAACAAGTGAGATCACTAATGACTTCGACTAATCAAAATCATGTTTAGTATAATTGTTTTAGCTTTTCTTTTTCTTTTTTCCTAAGTTTGTCATGGAAGAGAATATGGAAGAATCGTAATGGTTTTCTGAATTCATTTGTTACATTTGTTGGACAAACAGCACAGAAATTTTCAAAACATTTTTCAGGTTTGGATGATTTGCAACAGTCTGTCATACGGAAGAGGCTTTTGCTATTCCCCCACAGAAATATCGTGGTTTGCATAATATTTTATCGTAAGAAGAAGTTTGACTTGAAAAATACAAATAAGGTGATTTTATATTTCATTCCAATTGTCCAAGGATCAAGATGTTATTTTACGCTGTTATAATACATTCAAGATCATAAGTGTTTTTTCATACTAAATCTGTCATTTCTGTAGTCTGTCTAAAATCAATAATCACAATAATCATTAACCTTTTTGGATGGACCAAATTGTTGGTTTAATACTTTTACGACGTTACAAGTAAAAACGTTCATTGTTTGTAAAGTTAAGGAGAGGGACGCCTTCAATGATTGTTTAATGCGTCATATGATTTCAGGACAAAGACGCAGCTGCAACAGTAAGAGCCATTGTTTGTAAACACAGACGTTACAGCAGAGTACACTTGCTCCTTAACTCAATTTTCTCGTAAAATCTGATATGTGCGTATCTTTTGTTCCATTTTGCTATCATTTACTTCAAACATTTCTATAATTTCATTATTTTCATAAATAATTACTCGTGGCTACGTTTGATTTGTACTTTAGAGAAAATTAACGTATTAATTGCAGTATCCCACTGTTCGACCATCAAAGGCAGTTGTAAAGCAAACGAATTTACCCCGATCAGAATCTACAATTTGTACAAGACGTTATAAGTAAACATGCCCCTTTTCCTTTTAGTTTTTTAAACTAAAGGGCTGAGGCACCTTCAGTTACTGTTAGAGAATGTAATACTTTTCTTCTGTGTGTAGGTGTTCCAACAATTTAATTCAACTGAGAATGGAAAGCGGGTGATGGGGTCATATTAGAAAATTGCTACAAAAAGCTTTACTAAATGCTTATAAACTTTTATAAAGGCCTCATTACTACTTAAAAGATGAAGAAAAACAATTAAAGATCTGTTCCTTTTTAGTGCTTTCATTATTCTTAATGTACTTTGGTTCAGTTACACCAGCATTCTCTCTTTTCATATGTTACAATTATGTTATATATTAAATGTTTAATTCGTTATAGAAAATATCAACAAGGACCAATAACCATGTCCTAATCTGTAGTGTAATGCTTTTCTGGAGCTCAGAAGGTCGTTCTTGGAGTCGCAGATTGGTCAAAGGAAAGGGTTTTTAATTTGAATTCGCCATATTGAGGAGCAGGGGCGATGATTAGGTCACTGCGAATCAGTATTATTTGTCCGAATGGGCGATCTTTCTCCCTGAGGGGAGTTGCTCTCTAGTGTACACTTAAATGCATCTTGGTGTTTTGTCTCTACAAGAAAGTCATATTTTTATCTCATAGAATATTAATGAAAATTATAACTTATTTAGGTCATGATAGACCTTAAATACTGCTCTCTGAGGAAAAAACTGTAATCAACTGTCCATCAAATAGCCAGAGTCATCGCCATTTTGGCTTCAAATAAATTATAACAAATCAAAATGTCCCCTTACCTAAATTGTCTTAAATTGTCTACATTATTAATGATGCTGTGATGAAGCTTTGGTGTATCAAACAACAATTAGTATAATAATACAAGTTTTGTTTCAACAATTACTACAATACACGATGGATAAAAAATATGCATTTTAGATCCCCATTTTATCAAAAACAATTTCCCTATTTTTCATGTCTAAAAATAACTTTTTCATCCAAATCACTATATCATGTACCATTACTTACTACTACTACAGTGTTGATGCTAGTACTGATAGACTGCAAGTCTTCGAGGGTATCACTAGCTCAGTTTATTATACTTCTGTAGTAGCCGAAATGATATTTTAAAACACCGTGCTTAAACGTGTTTAAATTCCATAAAATTTTTATAAAACTACAGAATTATTTCCATCATGCCTAATTCTAAAGCTCATTTTACAAATTTTTGCAGGTTTGGTCTTCATATGTTTTGGCCTCTAGCATTGCCGACGAGTAATACATTTACGAAATGCGCACATCCAGTGCATCAAAATCAGAATATAATGTTCTATTAATTTTTTTTTCGTACTTAATGTGTCTTAATTAAAGTTCTTCTCTGAAGCGCATCTTCTTTACGGGTTTCCAAGTCAGAGTTCTTAGAGATGCAAGTGTTAACATTTTATGACTTTTATCTTATCCTAAGTGTATGTAATTAGAAATATAAATGTTCACGAAGGAGCTTCAAAACAGATGTACACAAACTTGTTTTCGCATGGACTCCAAAGAAGTCAGATCAGGTGCGTCCACAGGGTAAGGATCTCCTGCTATGCTAGCATTCCCTGACATGAGACAACTAATTCAATTACAAAGTTAGTTCTGATTAAATGTCACAATTAGTGAAGAATCGAAATCGGTCATGTTTAACAATAAATTGTTGGTATACAAGATCAACAATTTAGCGAAAACCTCACCAGTCCGGTATGACACATAAACGTCGTATAATCATTTCAGAAGTTCTACAAAATCTTATTTCAATACATTCCTGACCTTTTTATAGTGTTGAAACGTGTTCTTGCCATATTGCTTTATGTGTCTGACAATCAATTGTTGGTGCTGCACGATTAATGTCGTGATGATAAAATATAACTGATATTTAAAATCAGCATCGACACAGATCTTATGATTTATTTCTATGTTTTTATACTTTTTATCATTAGTTTAATTAAAATTACTCTGTACGACATTTCAGAAATGTAATTATAGCATACATTTGTTTCAGTTTAATGAATCATTTTGACACATTCTTTGTCAAATGAAGCTGGACAAGTGAGATCAGTAATGACTTAGACTTATCATAATTATTTTAGTTGCTTCTTTTTCTTTTTTCCGAATTTTGTCACGGAAGAGAGTATAGAAATAACGTAATGGTTTTCTGAACTCATTTGTTACATTTGTAAGGCAAACTGGAAAAAATATTCAAACTATCTTGCATGAATTTGTTGATTTGCAACAGCTTGTCATAAGCTGATTTTATAATTGATTCCAATTGTTCAAGCATGTGGTTCTCGTAATGAGGGTCATTACTAAAACAAACCGCAATCAAAGCTCGTATGTAAATACGAAAAAGGTAAATACCTTTTTACTTTTACGCTGGGTATTAACTGTTGCTCATCATTGAAGACTTCATTACTACTCAAAAGATGAACAAAAACATTTAAACTTATTGTCCTTTTTACTGCTTGTATTGTTCTTTGTGTTTTTCTGTTTCAATTACACCAACATCCTCTCTTCTTCTATGTTACAACTATGTTATATATTACATATACAATTCGATATGAAAAATATCAGCAGGGACCAATAAACTTGTCCTCATCTGTAGTATAATGCTTTTCTGGAGCTCGGAAGATCGCTGTTTGAGCCGCGGATCGGTCAAAGGAAAGGCTTTTCAATTGGAATTCTTGTTATTTAGGAGCACGGGCGAAGATTTGATGACTTGAAAGTGTTATTTGTCTGAGTGGGGCGATATTTCTTCAAGAGAGCTGTTGCTGTCTAGTGTACACTTAAATGCAACTCTACGTTTTTTTCCCTACAAAGTAATCATATTCTTATCTCCTAGAATATTCGATTATAAATTACTAAGGTCATGATATACCTGAAATACTTCTTAAGGAGGGTTACACTGTAATATTACTGTCTATTTAATAGCCAAAGTCATCGACGTTATATTTTTGTCAAAGAAATTATGATAAATTAAAATGCCCCCTTACCGAAATTGTCTTCATAATTCATGATGCTGTGATGAAACTGATGTATCAAACAATTTTTACCAATCTAATAATATAACTGTGTTGTTTCAACACTTCTCACAATTGCACAATGGATACAAAATATGCATTTATGGTCTCTGTTGTATAAAATACAGCTTCCGTATTTGTCATGTCTAATTGATATCTTTTTTCATTCCAAATCACTATATAATGCATCAGTAGTTACTACGTCTTTGTTGATGCTAGCTCTGATTAAATGCAAGTCCCCGTGGGTATCACTAGCTCAGTTTGCTTCCCAACTCGGTCATATTGGCATGTTCTCGATCGCTTTTACACATTTTTGATAACGGTCGAGGTCTTCCAAAAGGTTTTGGTCCCAAGCATCGCTGACGAGTAATTTATTTATGAAATGTGCGCTCCGATGCATCAAAATCGGTATCACACTTTGTTTTGCTAGCAGTGAGTCGATGCAACTTGTGGTGGACTGTAAGTCCCCGAGGATATCAACAGCTCAGTAGCTAGTACTTCGGTACTGTCCCAAAATGATGCTAATAAATTGAAAGTGTTTAAATTCCCCAAAATTTAATAAAACTATGGAGTTATTTCTCTGTTACAAAGCTCTGTCCGTAGATGGCTTTGGCTTCCTATTTCAGTCATATTGGAATGTTCTCGCTTTTACACACTTTTGATAACAGTCGTGGTCTTCTAAAGTTTTGGTCCCTAGCATAGCTGGGATTTACAAAATGTGCACATCCGATGTATCAAAATTGGTATGAAATGAATCACACTGTTTTTCTTGTATTTTGGTACTATAGGCCGAAATGATACTTT
>JAOXYH010019047.1:0-11872 GCA_028566455.1 Botula fusca | reverse complement strand
AAAATCATAAAAATTGGTGAAGTGTTTTTTCATATGAAAATCCAAGGGCAGGTATTTTCCACATGCAAGATTGTACACAACTCAAATGTTCTTATATGCAATAGGTGATTTGCCAATGGCTTTTTATTCCATATCCGACTCTAAAATTACACATTTTTGCAAGTGTTATCTTCCTTGCCAAGACATGTAGGTTCTTTGTTCAATAAAGAGTCAATGGAATATGGATGAATTTTGCTAATAATTTTCTTCTATCCTTTTGAAAATTCAAATGTTGTTACCACTTGTAAATTTTGTGCTTACACCAAAATTATCATGCAACTTTTTCGAAAGTGAAAAATATTTGCACATCACGAACTCTTATGTAGAAAATGTATGTCCTGCCTAAGGGGAATAAATCTTGTAATGAATGTCTAAATTTTGAATCAAGTCTGAAACTGGTAAATAGTCTATGAAACCTATAATGCCCTTTTGATATTTTGAGCCTAGACGAACTACCTTGAGGAAAAACAATTGTCACTTGACGTGATGTTATGGAAATTTCAGAGTTTGCTAAAATATTATTATGGTCACCTATGGCTAGGATTTAGTGTTATGTTGCCTTTAGCCCAAAAGACCAAAGAGAGTTAATTTAAATTGGCTCACTTACGTCACTTTGTAAAGTAAGATTTAAATGAAGGACGAATGCACCTGATGGTACCACCTCCAGTTTTTTAAAGTTAAATAACCGCTTATAAGTGAGATATATGTTTGTATAAATACCTGTACTTTGACATTAAAGCTGCATTAATTATCTAATAAATAACCCGACGATCAGATAATGCCATAGATTACTACCTCTTATAAGCTAGTTGAAACTTGAAGCATAATGGATTTCAGATATAAACAAAGAATTAGATTTATATTAAGCTTATTAAACATACTTTTCATATTATTTGAATGCATAAATGAAATAAAAGATTTTGCTAACATTAAATGAAACTCTGCAGGACATAAGGAATTAAATAAACATGATAAATGTATGCAATTAAAGTAGAATGTTTACGTTGTATTGACAAAATTGCCAAGGCCAGTGATTTGGTTTATTTCAAATTAACATAAATTTTCAATTATTTTCTCTGTGGTGCAACTAGTGCAAATATCGTGCACTGTAATTAAAATCATTAAATAGGCACAAAGTGTACTGGATTTCAATTTATAACTCATAATATCACGTGGAACGAACAATCTATTACATACATCGGCAAAGGAGCACTTAAGCAACAAGTTCATTGGTGAATTCTACAAACGTCAATCTAAGGACGCGGCAAAAACGTTAAAACAAAGAGCGAGAGCTAAAACAGAAAATAAAAGAAAATTTAACATATAACAAACAAAAGATATAGATAAAGGCCAGAGCAAGAATGGACCCCCAAAACTAGCAATGTATATGTAGGACTCTAAAGTGCGATGGGGACGCTAAAGTGCGATGGTCACGCTAAAATGCGATGATTGGCGCTAAAGTGCGATGGTCATCCCGCTAAAGTACGATGGTATTCGCTTAAACGCTAATAGACGATTGTTTACGCTAAAGTGCGATGGTCCTTGACGCTAAAGCGCGATGGTCCAAAAAATGCGCGAAATGTGAACGTTTTCGACGTAGAGATGTTATGACGTCGCATTGCGGCAGTTGCAGAATAACAAAAATGGAACAGGAACAGGAAGAAACGTGTCCCGATGAAGGATTTCTTATCAGCAAAAAAAGGCGGAATAGAGAAACGAATGACACCAACCCTGAACACTTCTGGGCAGTTCTTGAAGATATTACTCGGTTATGCAAATTAAAGAACACCAACAAGAGCTGGGGAGCAAAAAGAATTAAGGATGAACTATGTTTACAGATGGGAGAGACCAGCATCAGAAAATATATGGCTAACTTCATGTATGACGAAGATACGAGTTCTATTTATAACAGGAGTAACAAAGTAGGAGAGAATCACAGAAAAGTTCTGCAAAAAGAAGAGCTCATCATACAAATACAAAAGAACCATGCAGTCGACCACAGAAAAAGTGACGCTATCTATGAGACCCTGAGAAAGGCGTTTTATCCGGTTGTCAGAGAAAACGTAAGACTGCTTTTCAAAACTAATGTAAAATGTCAGCAGTGCCTTACAGCTGTAGATCTTCCCAAAACAGAGCGAACAAGGAGGCCGATACCCGCCACTTATGCCAACAGCCGCTGGCAGATGGATCTAAAGAAAATGCCGCCATGCAAAGGTTACAACTATATTTGTAACATTGTTGATTGTTACAGTCGTTTTGCGTTTGGTGGCTGTCTTAAACAAAAGACGGCAAAAGAAGTATGTGACACCTTGTTAAAGTTCATCCACATTTTTGGCCCACCTCGTATATTGCAGACCGATAATGGTAAGGAATTCAACAACGAAGATTTGACAGCAGTTATGGATGAGTTTAAAACCAGAAAAGTGAACGGCCGTCCATACCATCCACAGTCGCAAGGTAAGAAATATTTTTAACGTCAGTCGAACGTGTGTCCCATGTAACGGAAATATACAATATATGTACAATGTATCGGATTTTATCTAGTACGAGGCTTAGAAACAGGTAGAAATGCGAGGTTTACTGTTTCGTGCAGGATAAAAAATGTGGGTAATCATCTTAATACTCATTGTAGTAATTGCGATTCGCTTTTTTGTTTGTTTGTTTGTCGGTCCCGAAACGTGTAAAAATTTAGGAGATGAAATAGATTAAATTTCTGCATATACGGCAATTAATAGCTTAATCTACTAAAAGTCTTTACTGCGTCGGGTAGTGCTACAGTGCAAGTAAATTTAGAATCACAATGAACGGAAAGAACCCCGCTTTTACTGATAATAATCTGGTTGCCCTCTACAAACGCGTTAGGTTAAAATCAATAACATATAGGATATTTATCGTAAAAAGTTTATATCCAAAAACAATCTAAGTAAACCGCGATCTCAGCACTTCCTCCCCCTTTTTGCTATGTCGTCGTGTTCACTTCCTCCCCCCTTTTTGCTATGTCGTCGTGTTCACGAAGTGCTGAGATCGCGGTTTACTTAGATTGATCCAAAAAGGTGTTTTATCAATACTGTAAAATATGTCTTAACTTCATTGTTTACTTTTGTTTGTTTTGTTTGGCAATTTGTAAATCGGAGTTCTCATTTTTTTAAAAAAAACTTTCCTGTTTCTTTTAATAAGAGTGGAAAGATTCAATCGGACAGTAGTAGCATACTTTCGAACTCAATTTGTAGAAACAAGAGACTGGCCTAGTATGCTTGGAGAATTTTATTACAAGTATAACAACAGGGTTAACAAATCAACTAAACCAATGACACCGTACCAGAGGTTTTTTAAGCGGCCAAACTTTTCCGCTGTTTTAGAAGAACAGGTAATCGAATTTATCCAAAGATGATCAAAATTTGTTTGCTTATGACATTTGTATAAATAAATGGTGCCTTATTGAAGGTTTATATGTGGTTATAGATAAAACTTTTTTCTCAAAATCGTTTGAATATAACAATTATACTATAGGCAAAAATCAAATTTGAAAAAGGTTAAAATCGAATCACTTAAGTTGACATAAATACTTGACTTTGATTATTATTTGTCTATAAATTTACTATAGGTTTCTGTTTGCAACTTAACTAAAGAGGAGAAGCAGTTTCTCGAGAAAGCTCATCTGGATGTAGATGAAGACCAAATGGACGATGGCATGCCCGGCGATGAAAACGCCAATCCAACAGAGGAGGAAAATTATAGTTCGAACACGCCTGTTACTTGTCAGGAGGTGAACTTTATTTTTACTGTAGTTACATGTTTCTAGTAATATCTTATCAACTTAAGTTAACTTTATTTCATCTATAAAGAAAATCTTAGTTCTATATGGAAAAGGTAACTGAATTCTATTAAGATTATTGGTATTTTTGACAGTAGATTTTAATAAAATAATTAAAATATGTTTATTTGTAGAACGAGATTGTCAATCGGACAGAGTTGGAAAATAACACCTCAACCACTGCGACTAGGTCGACATCAGTAAATGACAGTCAGTTGGTATGTATTGCATTATACTTCAAGTATATAAAGCTAAATTAAAAATAAAACTGACAAAGTAAAAATATAGAGGGTCACGATTCATTTTGACAAGTTTATTTTAAAAAATGAATCAAATTTCGCCGTATGTTCTCTTTATTACTGATTAAGTGTGTTTTTTTTCACTACACATGTATTTGCTTGTTACACAAGAAGTTCTACATATCTAAAAATTAACAGAAGGATGTACGGTAACTTGCATTTTGAAAATAGTTTTTATTTCTTTCAATGTGTTGTTATCCCTCCATTTTAGGATAATCAGCTTGTTATACAGAATAACGATCGGCACAGTGACAGTTCGCCACATCAAACCATAGAAGAAATGTGGAATACGAAGATCAACAGCATCATAAATAGTAACCAGGTCAGAAAACTTCCCTTTTCTTTTTTCACAACTAGAGTTTTAGACAGATTTGTTCCATGAATTACTTTAACATTCGCCTGACACTCATCAACAACGTCTGCGCATAGAATTTGATCAAGCTTTGTTATCTTGCTCAAATAGTCAACCCTAAAAAATCAGTCTTAATATGGAGTTGCATACCTATTTTTTGCTCACTTGGCCAAAAGCAAGAGTGAGCTTCTGCCATCACTTTGCGTCCGTCATCCGTCCATCGTTAACTTTTTAACAATCTTCTCCTCTGAAACCACTGGGCCAATGTAAACCAAATTTACCCTGAATCATCCTAAGGGTAGTCGCATTAAAACTTTAATTTGGTTCCCCTGTTAACCCAAATGGTCGCTTTAACTATAAATAAAACATACAAAGCGGTGGGTGAAATGACTATGTTGGCTTATATCTCAAAAACTGTAACATATACAGAAAAACTGTGTGTAGCAAACATCTTGATATCGGTAACAAATAGAGAGAAACTTTAAAACGCAAAAATGATCTATTCAGCAAGTCAAGATCTACAAAAGTCTCGGTTAGACCGCTTGTTTTACAAGTAATTGGCCATAAAACGTAAATTTTGATGATTTTTGCTGTTTTTCGCCTATATCTTCAAAGTAATAACAGATAGAGTAAAACTTTAAATAGCGAAAGTGTTGATGACGTCAAGTTTTGCAAAAGTGTCACCTTTTCAGCAGCCCGTCCACTCACATGACCAAAATAGAAATTTATTCAAATTGCAAACGTACATGTAGCTTTGTTTTAAATTGCAATAAATTGACACTCTTAAAAGAGCCAAGTAAACCAGGTAATCCCATAGTTAGAGTAAGTGTTAAGTCACACGAAACCAGTCTCCTTCTACTGGTAATAATTAGATATTGTTGAAATATTACAGACAAATATAGACAGCGGTATACTACAAGACTTAGTTGTTCCAAATATGTCCGATCCTATAATTCATGGACAACAAGGACTTTATACAGTACAACCACCTAATGAAAGTACATCCTTTGGATACGCTACAGAAAATAGTCAGGTATATAGCTAATTCTGAAAACATTTTTGTGGTCGGTCGTAAGATTTAGAAATACATTTTCCTTAATCTAGAAATTGTCCGAGTTCATTTATAAAACAATTAAGAATCTGTTACACTCCGTCCGTATGGAGTATTGAAATCCAGTAATCAAACACAGGACTTGACAAGATACAGTGGTCGTTCAGTTCGCAGTTGAAAGATTTTACATAGACGGTGAATATTTTCTATTTAATTTTTCTGTCAAACATGTACAATGTATTTGATATTGTTGCAATATTAGGTGCAGGTGAGTGTAATTTGCCGAAATGACGAGCTCTTAGTGGACAGGGAGTAATAAATGCTAAATTTTTGGTATACATTGTACATGTATGATAAACTAGAAAAAAGCGGTATTTTTTTTTTTTATTTCGGCGGAAAAAAACTGAAAACAAGTACATGAAAAACTTATCCATAGAAATTAAATAAAAGATAAACAAATAAAAAAAATAAAATCTTATTATTTTCAGAATTACAGCTGCAGTAGTCCACTACCAGCACAAGCCAGTCCAAACCAAACAATAAGTACATCTACAGCACAGTTTCAGCATTTGACACAACCTCTTCGAGATATTACCAATTCACAGATGGCTCGAAACGTGGCAATGCTGCAGGTACTCTTTCATTGTTATATTCCAGGTTACACTAAATATAATACTTTACATCCGCGCATATTATGCAAAACAATACCGGTCAGGATTCAAGGCCAATTGGATGAAAAGAAATAAATAGTCCAAGGAAAATGAAGAAATCGAATGGGATTCAGATTGAACCGCATTCTTACTATTACTTTAGCATTGTCATCGTTTTACTTATTACATGAAGATTATGATAAAATTTAATTACAGTAAGATCGTATTGTTTGTCAGTAGTGACATAATAGATCATTGATTAGCATTTTTGGCTGAAGTAAAAAAGTTTATACGATTGTCATATTTGGACGTATTAATACTATTTCAGAACTTGTGAAAATCATATAATGGGACCAACATTTTGGTGAATTAAAATTTTAAACCATACCTTTTGCGTAAGCATGCATTTACAATACATAACATTAAATAAGTAAATAGTAATTTTTGACAGAATCGATATTTTAAAATTTGTGTTCAATTGCCTACTATAATTTGTTTTGCAGGCCGATGTCAGTCCCTACTACAGGGAATTGTATGCACGTAGATTTCTTCAGAACACAGAATCCAGTGATGTACCTGTGTATAAACGTCGATGTTCTGATTCAGACATTTTCTTATCCGAGGTAAGTATTGAACAATGGACGTAATATTTAACATTTTACCACCGTAACGTTTGTTTTTAAATTTTCTATGAAATTTAATGTACACTATTTCCTTTTTAAGATTATATCTTATCAGAAATGTTTTAATTACATAAGGGGACCTGGGTGGCCGAGTGGTTAAGGTCGTTGTTTACCGAACAATCACTGTAGCCTATCACCTCTGGGTTGTGAGTTTGCACCCCGCTTTGTAAACAACAGAAAAGGGTGCATTTGACTTACAACCGTACGTGATAAGGTTTGTCAGTTACCTGTCCAAGGTCGGCACTCCGGCTTCCTCCGCTCACCTCTGGGTTGTGAGTTTGCACCCCGCTTTGTAAACAACAAAAAGGGTGCATTTGACTTACAACCGTACGTGATAAGGTTTGTTAGTTACCTGTCCAAGGTCGGCACTCCGGCTTGCTCCGCCACTAAAACTGACCGACACGATATAGCTGAAATAATGATGAAAGTGGCGTTAAACCCCAATGAATCAATCAATCAATCAATTTAATTACATGTACATAATCTCAGATTATGTCTTATATTTTAAAACGATAAAATTAACAAAGGACAATTATAGAAGGAAAGTAACCAGATTAATCAATTAATGTTCTTTTTATATTTTTCTAGAACCGTGAAGAGTGGGACAGCACTCTTTATCCATTGGAAATGTTTGCAAAGAAACTGAAATTTACAGAATTGGAAAGTTTCCAGCCAATGGTCAATGAAGTTATCGACTTTAAACCGAATTCGGCTCTGTCAGCAGGCACTAGTGTCTTTGTATCTGGTTTCTGGAGAAAAGGCAAAATCATGAACATTGAGATGGACGATTCCAAAGGAAGAATTTACACTGTGCAAGACAGCGAAAATGGCAAGATTCACGTTGTGTCAAAATATCTCATTCGACCAAATATGATTTGATAACGGACAGTTTTTTGTTAGTTGATGGTTTTATCTGCCCGATTTTGTATTTACCATAATAAATAATTAATTTTTAAATTATTTATTGTAGTATCTTAAGTGCTGCACCAAAAGTAAGTGTAAAAAGTCCATTTATACGAGTATTTAGGTACATGTTCCTGCTTCGGTACGATCAAAGACTTTGAAGTTGTTTTTGGCACGAAAAATTAAAAAGTAAGAGGAAAGACTGGTCTGATACAGGTTATTTGTGTAACATGTCTTAATACGAACTGTTACAGTAGTGTGTCAGCACCATAAAATTCTGGTATCCGTCTTGTATACAGCATGCTGTATTCACTTCATATCATCAAAATTGACTTGTTTGTCCCATGAGATAGCTGGAAAGTTGCTCACTTGTCGTTACATCAATCATCCATCCATTATTTATGTGACAGGTTCACTGTTTCATCGAGCACGAAATAGAGTAATAAAAAATACTAAACTCAACCTAAAGGTACACTTGAAAAGGAAAAGACCATTACAACTAAAAACCGAGGAAAATCGCTCGACTATTTTAGCAAACGGAACATGTGGAAAACAACTGTCATTTATCTAACTTGGTTCAGACATTCTACAAAAAAAAATGTTGGGTTTAACCTGTTTTACAGCATGCTAAACTTCTTCCTTATATGAAAGTCATAAATATTTAAAAGTTTACACGTGGAAATCACAATAGATTTTTTAATACCCCTTTTTACGTATCGGTATATGGTTAAACCTTTAAATCTTCTAAATCGGACGAAAAGTTGTACCCTAATATTCCACCTGGTGATATCATACAAATATTAACGTAACACTGATTCAAAAATCACACGTTGGACTTTGGTAGACAAACATATTCTGTTTTTATTGCATTGATAGCGATCCCAGTAAAATAAAATCCGATATTTCACATGTGAAATAAAAGTCATATTTCACTAGAGGAAGTGACGTTACAATGGACATCGTCAAGAACGTTGCTATACAAGCGGCAACGCGGAATGACATAAAAACATAATCCTTTTGTTTTCTCTGTAATAATGCAAAAATGATCAATGTAATAAACAGTATAACTACTTATTGGAATTCGAATGCCTCGTTCTACATGACCAAACAACACTTGTAAATCACTCATGCACGAGTGCACTCATGATTTACTGTGTAGTTCGGTCACTCCTTGTAGAACGATAGTATTCGACCTCAAAACGCAGTTATACTATAACTATTCAACATTTCTGCTGTTTTCTTCCAGTCCCTAATGTGCCCTAACCAAAGGTACATGTAGAAAAGTCATTTCAAAATTGTATGATATACTTTAACATTGAGTCCTTCCAGTCTCTACATTGCCAAAATTTCAGGAAATGCAATGAAAAATTTGGAAATGGCTTTTATACAACAAATGCAAAAACCTGACAAAAAAAATAAGGAAAATAAGGAAATATCTGAAATTTTCCCTTTTGTAATAATCTCCTACCCCATAAAATGTATCAACTAACCCCCCAGTGACATTTCTCCATGTCCCTCATTAAGTCAATCCCTATAAAGCTATCAACCAACATATCTTAATTATTGGCTAAAGATTTCATAGCACTAAATAAGGATTAGAATTCTTTCTTTCTGACAATATTAAACCTTCTGTAATGCTTTGAAGGAACGGCAGAGGATCATCAAAGGCAAAAAAATACAGCAAGCTCCAATATCATATATCAATGCTTGATTTCTGGTGCTACAATCAGGGACATTCCTGTCATTTTATTTGTCAGCGTTATTCCCAGAGTCAATGAAATGATACCCAGAGCGAATCAGTATTTCTCATCTATACAAGCATATAAAATCAATGATCATCCAACGAACAATGCCGTGTAAAATATCAGTCAACAATGCTTTTCCGTGATCGTTACAAAATCACAACGAACAGAATGCTTGACTTGTTTGTTTTATTCAATTCATTAACGACAGGTCTCGAATGAGCCAGATATATTCTTTTTTCATTAGGCCTGATTCACTAATCCCCATATGTGTTTTACATGCTCAGTTCTTCGTGAATTAACAATGATGGGCTGATGTTACAGTTATTAATATACAAAGGGCTGCAGGGAGTTGAATCGCTATTGGAGAAAGGAAGTTGTTAATTATAAAGTTATGGCAGTGACATCAAAAAGAAAATATAGATTTTTATGGTATATGGAACATTCCAGATGATAGTTCATATTTCGGTGTCGATAGAAAAGAATCCAATTGCTGTAAACCTATTTATTTTGCAGCTACATTTTTTCATGATTTTATACAAACTGGCTATTTTGCGGTGATTTAAATTCGTGAATTCATGACTACTTCCTGTACTATACAGGTAAAATAATTTAATTCCTGGTGATTTATATTCGTGAAAATTTTCTCTTTGCCAAATACGCGAAAATAAATTGCTTGTGAATAAAGTTGGTTTATAGTATTCTACCTTTTTATTAATGCCCAATAAGATCCTTCTCCCTAAACATGGCCATTTTCTTTGACACTTAGTTGGAGCAACACAATGTGTGCATGAATAAAACAGGTAATGCCCTAACTCTGTGTGGAGGTTAAAGGACCCTAAACAACAGAGTATAAAATATCATCATATTACATAATTTTAGAACTTATTATGACATCCACTTTCAAGTATCAAAACAATTTATGACAGTAGTGTGTGTTTGTCATAATGAAGACATCTTTAAAATAAATTTCAGTTCACAATTTTGTCCATATTTTGCCAGTTTTAAAAACCTGTTCTGATTCAGATAACACTATTCAACGAAAATATTCTTTTGATGAAAAGAATGTATTTTGATAAGGATATTTTCAAACAAAATAATTTTGGTCCAGGAATGCGGCCAACATTATTTTTAAGAAAAAGTTGGTTCAAATTTGAGAAAATTCAACAAAAACAAGGAATTTTGCACAAATGAGTGCAACTGTGACATCATTATGACATCACTAAGGAATTATTGTTGTCCATATTTACCATTTTTGTATTTGATAATACCTGCATTGAAAATTAAAATAATTTTCAATTATTTATTCACTTCTTAATTTTACTCAATTTTAGGCCATTTTAGACCTTTAGTGACCCTGCTCCTCTGTTTTGACGCTTTGCAGTGATTCTGGTATTACATTTTGTTATTTTTCTCAATGCACAAAATAAGGAAACAAACAACAGTTACTATGATGCAATTTCAGCATTACCCAGTTCACATCAAATTGGTAGACTGCATGGTCCACTAGCTCAAAATCAACTCCTTATATAACATTAGGTGCAATGGGGAGATACGATTATCTCCCTTTAATGACCAGGTGACCGTTTCACAAAGCGCACGTAAGACTTATGTGCACGAAAGTTCCATAGGTTTGTTAAGGAATTACGTGCATGTAAACCTTACGGTTGCTTTGTGAAACGGTCGCCTGGTGAAGGGAGCACTTGTCCCAACTTCAGCTGATTCCAAACCTCCATCAGAAGAAAAGGAGCAGATTCACCTTGACGTTTCATGGAATAAAAAGTTCAGTGTTTTCCTACTTGTTCCAAATGCTTTGGGCAATGTTGGCTTACATATGAATGTCCCTCATGCTCCCTCCATAAAATGCAGTTTTGAGCAGTCAATGTAAAAGTCAACAGGAAATGCTTGTGAAAATGTGACATGATCGTAAACTATTAACAACACAAAGAAGAAAAGGTCAATCCCTGAGTTGACATTTTATTCTCCATTAAAAATTCACCCTTTCACCTAATTACCTGATACACATAATCCTGTTCAAGAAGCTTTATTTTCTCACTTGCTCTGAAATACAATATGCCTTTGACTTCCTAGCTGGTAGCTGTAATAAAATCTTAAAATATTAGAAAGAAGGGATATGATTGATTAATTGATTGAATTGGGTTTCATGCCATTTTCAGCAGTATTTTAGCTCTATTGTGGCAGTCAGTTTTAGTGGCAGGGGAAGCTGGAGTGCCTGGAGGTAACCGCCAACCTTATCATGTACAGTTGCAAGTTGCGTGCACCCTTTTTTGTTGTTTACAAAGCGGTGTGCGAACTCACAACCCAGAGGTGATAGGCTA
>JAOXYH010018936.1:0-11873 GCA_028566455.1 Botula fusca | reverse complement strand
CTTTCAGCTACATTTGGTTAAACATGAAATACCACTGCAATAAATAAATAAATAAATAAACCTATTATAGGAATATTACTTGTGATTTTAGACTACCCAGGACTATTATGTGAAAACTCTTCATAGTTCTTTTCCAGACTTTGTTAACATCCTCAATATTTTAATATCAAAATTTGACATTTAGAACAGTTTACATGCATCAAACGACCGAGTTACATTTTGGTTAAATTGATGTTTGAATATCATATACAACAAAATATAGACGATACCTGACCGTCAGCCAAGCTCGCATATACCAGAAGGCAACAGACCAAACCGAAAGAACAAAACAACGAACACGATAATCATCGGTCAAGCAACACAACACAGAAACTAAAACAGGAAATGATAGCATGAAGCTTACCAAAAAAATCGGCGTTTAACTCGGGTTCTTCGGAAGGTAAAGCAGTTCCTGTTCCACATGTGGCACCCGTCGCGTGTACGATTGCATTTTGTTATAATTTTATTTTCAGTAGTCATGTCAGATCTGTGTTGTATATGATACAATACACACAAGCACACATTTATGAAAATAATTTTATTTTTTTCATTCATTCATAAAAAGTGTTAACAATTACATCATAACATATCTTACAGTAGGAATAAACACCAGTTGAGTGAATAGTTAATCAAACACACCACATAGTAATGTTTGGGACAATTTGCCTTCGGGAGTGGCCACACACGTTTAATGATAATATTATCTTGTTTAAACCAAAATATTTGTTAGTTTTTATTATTCTGTTCTTTCAGTATCAACGCAAAAAGAATATTCACTGCTTTCGTTAGTCACGAGTCATAATCAAATATGGTACGTGATTTACGTATGAATTTTGAATGTTTTCAAAACACAAAATAGATTAAAACAATGAAAAAATTTCTAAATACTCAAACGGTATTATTGTTCACAGTTTTGTTTAAATAAATAAAGAAAAATAGGCAAACAATATAAAAATATCAGATCACAAATATCCGGTGATACATCGAAAGCAATAATACAAATGGCGAACTCTGGAAAATAGGAATGTTGACGAAATGAAACAATATAAAATTACACAAAATATATTAACATAAAGCTGAGCAACGGTAGCTCCTGGCACACTGACGATAGATAAATGCAAAACAATTCAGTTTTCAATTCAGAAGCCTAAAAATGATAATCATTTTACGAAAAAATCGAAACGTTCTTTTAATGCTTTGAATAAAGCTGTACTATTTCCTGATCAACTTCACGTTTAATTACGTCATTTTTAGAATAACATTTTCATAATGTGTGCTATTATTTTGAAAGATTTCATATCAGCTTGAAAAGTAGATTCATTGTTTTTTATTTCTTGAATACATTCTTTTGAATATAAAAATTTTTAGGCTGTAGGTCTGTAAAGCACTATTAAGCGTTGGGTTTTGAAACTACAGCTGTAACATATTGCTGAACCAAATCAATCACATAACTAAATATGGTCACAACAATCTCTTATTTTTGGTACCTTTTCACTTTTCATTTTGTTTTGCAAAGAAACAATAATGAATGTGCATTATATGCATAACACGATAAGCTACTCTAAGAAAGACTTTGGTCATTCTCCTGGATAAAGGTATTTGTAAAGCAGTACAATGTTGTGAAACGAAAATCTAAACTGTAATTACATGGTAACAGAATAGTAAGGTGATGAATCAAATGGAATAATGAATGTAGAGGGAATGTATGGATTCGGAAAAACATTCTCACAAACATGGAAACTTGGGGCATATTCCTATTTCTTCTTACAACGTTTTTTTTTTAATTTTTATTAATCGGTGAAATGTGGTATTTTTATGAAAAAATGTGGCAACAACCTTTATATTGTTTATCTAATCAATTTGATATAATAATAACTGTAGCAGTTCATTAATACGATTTTATTTGTGTTCAATAATTTCATAGATTTTCAAAATGTTTACTTGTATATGAAAAGCAATGCAAACTAAACGTACAATGTAATAATGCCCTATCATAATAACAATATTGGTTAAGGGATATTCATATATTCAATCTACCTATCACAGTTGAAGACTTTAATCACAATATCAATTTTCATAGTTTCTACCCATTATATTTTCATTGTTGTAATAGTTCATTTTAATATTTTAACAATTTTATTGTATGTCCTCTATGAGTGTTGCTTGAAATCTTTGTCAAGAGCTGTCAGATTCGTTTTATTTTATTTTATTTATTGTTTTTTTTTGTATTTGTGGTGACCTCATGTGGTCTAAAACAGTCTTTTTTGTCAAAATACTAGTAATTAAACATCATTATAACAGAAACAGACATGTATATATTTTATCTTTTTAGAAATTTTGAAGCAGTATAATTACTTTTATGGGTAATTTAATGAAGCTAGTTTAAAAAAGGGAACGCTAACTTGTAATCGACGCCACTTATTTTGTAAGAGTGATTACATACTATCATTATACCTCCGAATAAACACGGAGTTACCCTTGAAATCTATGTGAAGACTTTATATTGTAGATCATGTTGAACTAGATACCTAATACTCGGAAAATGTGCAGATTTCTTCCGTGTTTCTATTTGAAATATTTGAAGTGAACTATTAAATGTAACCTTTCAAAGTGTGATGAATAATTACAACAATGTACCTACTTCAACAGCAATTCAACAATATTTACAACATTTGAGCTCAATTACCATAACATAACATTTTTACAGTTTTTTTTGGCAATATACAAGGAAAACTGTTTTAATGTCCTGGGAGCGTCATGACATCATTTAAATGATGATAATGAAAGACTTGGTGAGTTTCAGATTTGAATTCGAGTAATGGTAGAGTCCATTCCATTTGAACTGATTGCAGTCTTTCTAAAAGTAACTACATAATTTCAACTAGATAACAGTGGATATGACTTTAAGAAATAATTTATCATTTTACAAATGATGCGGCAAACTGTCTGGAAAGATTCTTTGCAGTATACATATTTTGAGGATTACGAGTAAAAACACTTATGCTTCAGAATATCAGTACTTACTGAAACAAATATTCGTTATTTTTAGAAAAACTGCTAGGAGTGGTAATACGAAATATAGATTCCCTTGGAATTGAATGTCTACCAGCAAAATCCAACACTTCTGACTCATTTACATATACATGTTTGATTCAGACAGTGCCTTTTCGTACTACATGTACGTGTCAATCGATAGCATAATGTGCAATCACACTTACAGAAGCATATCTGTTTTTGTTTAAATGTCATTTGTCAAATATTTTATAATGTCAACATGTCACTATCATAATCTACTGCAAATCGTTTGTTTGATTTCAGCTATTCATGAATGTCAATAACAGGAACAACACATTACATTCTTCTTTCCTCGACTTCAGCTAGAGTTCTGACATGTCGAAAATTGTCACAACCATAATCCTAAAGCTACAAGCTAATGTTAGTGTCATAATATCACGTATAAAATTTCGGACAAGATGATGGGTTAGGTTTCAGTGAACTTCACAGTCCCTGATATAATTAGTCTATAGTTAATGTCAAGAAGTATAATTAGGTTTTGATCACTATGGGTAATGATACTTGATATTTGTAGTTTGTTTGTGCCGACACATGCTAAATTTTGTTAGTCATGAACCAAAACGCGAAGACAACTCGGGATCCGGCTCTTACCACGCAGGCATTTGTATCCTTGCTGACGTATTTCCCTCGCCATCTTTGTTAGTTAGGGTTGGGGTTCAGAGATGATGCATTTGATGAATGGACACAGCCATATCGACCCAATTAATAACAGGGTCAGTGCATCATTTTACTTTTGAACATTTCGTTTTCCATTTACAGTTGACTTAGTCCATTAGATGGTGGTTGAGCTGATCCTGAACGTTGAGGTGATTTGCGCCTTCTTGGTGGTGAAAGTCTTCTTAGTTGATTAAATTCCGTCCTGCGCATATCCGCCTGTTGTAAGTCCCGTTCTCGCAAGCTCATTTCCCTTTCATGTCTTAATTCTTGTCTCCGTGTAATCACTTTATCAGCTATAAGTGCTGGCAGCATATCAAGCTGGTTCTGAAAGCAAACAAAACTAATCAGTTAGAGATACAAGTGTTAACAATCATTTATTTTGATATTTAGCACTAATATGCATCAACACTTCTGTGTATATACGTTTTTCACAAAACACAGACAGCTAAAGTTCGAATTATCTTGTATTACAGGGATCTGAATATAGCATTATATTTTGTTATTTGTTATTCAAGTTTGTATTTATTAATATGAACAATTTACTGTCCGCTCATTCATAGACTATATAGTTACTAAAATATTTTAGTGAAGAACTATTCTGCAAAATACTAAAACGTCTAAATGAAAGGACTGGAAGTTTTATTGGAATTCATCGGTTTCGTTGTTCGTTCTTCTGTAGCTTTAGTGCCTCAGGCAAGTTAAAGTTAAAGGGTTTGTATGGTTGTAAGGAGGCTTGGATATTGATACTGTCCTTTGTAGAACTTTGTGCTCTGTTGTGTGTGACGCATATCACGGAGATGTGTAAAAATATGTGCCATAGTAAAATATCGTAGCTTAAAACTCATTATCTCCATTCTAATGCAAGTCTAGACAAAACAAATATTCTTGCTATTGCTTTGGGTTAAAAATCGCAAAAGTTAAATTTCCGCGAAATATTATTGAAGACTTTATCACATAACATCACAGAAACAACACGAAGTCCTCCAGCGTAAATCGTAAAAGCCAAACTTTTTTACTTATCGTAAACGCTTTAATTATGAATAAACTTAAAGTAAAAGATGTTTGCAAGGTAGGTATTTTAATTCTTTTTGTATATCACATGTTTTACATCTATTTTTCAAGTTGGCAGCTGGTTTCAGGTGAACCCCTGAGGTACAATATGTAGATTTTTAAGAGCAGTAGTAGCCAATCAAATCCAACCAAACAAACAAATTGGAATAGTGTCTCGGTTTATTCAGTCTAGATCATCACCAGTCTAGATTACTCTCACATATTATCATATTACTTGATAATATACATACGTTGAATTGAATACCTTTTTGTTTAGGTAAAAGGTATGAAGCATTGCTATTTTGGAAAGTTTTCTTCAAACTGGCAAACGTAAACAATAAAATACAAAAAAGTAATAAGAGAGTAATAATCCCATAAAGTAATATTTTCCCGGGTTTTTAATTAAAATATACTGAACCGCAAAAGAAACGTCATACTTTTCGAAAATAATTCTCATTAAATTCTTGTGAAAAAATATGTTTATCAAAGAACAGGTAAACTGTTATTACCTTTGACTGCATACTAGAACTGCGATGATTTCAATGGTGGCATGCATGGTTCATTGGACATCCTTAGAAGCCAACCTCGGAAAAAATGACATGCACGCTTAAATCTGCTTAGGTGGGATTATGTTAGACTGGCGAAGTTTGAATGATGTCATTATACGTTTTATACAGGAGGATGCCATGAACGTGAATAAGCTATGTGACTTGTGATTGTTGGACATGGGCATCAAGATGTTGCATTAAGCTGTATCGTAAGCAAAAGAAATCATCTTTAGGCCACAGCTTAATGCATTTACGACGACTTTGGACCATTTTTCCAGCAATCAGACATCACATAGTTTGTTCAGGATCATGACATCGTACTGTATCAAATCGATAATAATGTATACAAATTTCGAGTGACCTATGTAATCCTACCTCAGCATGAATTAAGCAAGCATGTAATTTGCGGAGGTTAGCTCCTAAGCGTGCTAACCAACTGCGCATTTCATCATTTTTATCAGCCTAGTATCAGTATACAGTCAATCAGATTTTCTTTCCAAATTTACCTATCCTTTAATAAATAAATATATTTTTTTTCACAAGAATTGAATATTTTTTTAGTTTTCAAAAATTACGACGTTTCTTTTGCGGTTAAGTATATATGTAAAGAAAGTAGATGAACACGTTTTATAAGAAATACCACTATTGTCCTTGTGCAAAAAAGAAATTTTCAAGACTTTTTACAGTACCTACTTTTATATAGAGCTGCAATTATTTACCTGTAATTCTAACAATTTATCTTCTATTTTAACTACCCTTTTTTCCAAGTTATGCCCATTAGACTGCATGTCGGCTACCATGACTTGGATATGCGATTGAGTCTGAAAAAACAAATATCTTCGTTTAGTTGAGACACTTCAAGGTTGTACTTTATAACAGTTTATCCTTTATGATAAAAAAAAAACACTTGCATGGCTGATGTACATTTGCACACAACAACAAACAATATGATGACATTTTAAGCTGTTATAAATTTCACAAGTAAACATTTCTTTGAAGGAAAACAATACATAAAGCATTTTGGGGACTGTTTAATACGATTTACCAGCAAAGTGAACACATCTATCAACTAGAGATATTTTTCTACATAAGTTCCACACATTTCTGCTATTGCATTCGTCCATGTAGGGCACAGTGAATATAGGCTTACTGTCGTCCACTTTGACGAAGAAATATGAACGTACTCGGAATAAATAACAATCAGGAGTTCCTCGCATACAGTAGAAGGAAATATTAATGTACAAATTATAACAATTAAGTTACCAGCATCCCAGTCTCTGTCATCACTGTAGAATTTGAACACATAGTTAGCAAAACTTACTTTATGTGTTTTGTGTGTTACACAGAGGAATGTTTAAATGAACGAAGGGAACAAAAAGAAATACATTAGAAAGCATTTGATGTTACAAGAGACAATTAAAATTGGATCATTCAGGAACATATTCAATGATAACGATGGAAAGAACAGGGGTAAATTGTCTGGGGCATGCTGATCTAATCTAGAATATGCTAAGGACATGACAGAAGGTGAAGGCGCTTACCAAGCAAACACAAGCTTCATCGAATAATTATCCGAGTGGCTCACACATGATGCTGAAATATCTTTGTCATAATTACAAATGTCATGTACAAGCTTTGATCAGTGATTCGGATAATGCTCTTGTCGTAAACAACCAATCACCACTGACTGTTGTTTCTTTCATGCTGTCAAATATGACCGATTCCTTATGCATGTTAAATACCAATTTTGATTTTTTAACGAAAAAAGGCAAACAGTCATGTATACATTGTTGTCTTTCATAATTATCATAAATATCTTCCGAGATAAAAATATTTAATATTTAGAACCAGACATGGTTTGTGCTGAGCCATCATTTAGTGCAATTGTTTTACACGTTATTGTACCAGAACATATTTTTACACGAGGTAACACGTAGTATTTGCTTTGGGGCACGCCATAATTATGGTATTATGGAAACATGAAAAGCACAATCACAGAATCAGCGAGCATGTATCTCTAAATCGCTTTTGTTTAATACCCCAGTGCTGGTGAACTGTAAGTCATCGAAGACATCACCAGCACAGTTCCTAGTACTTCGGTATTAGCCCGAAATGACGCTTTTACATTGCCTTCTTTACGTTCCCTCAAATTTAATAAACCAATGGAGTTATCTCCCTCGTACAAAGCTCTGTCCGTAGATGGTTTGGGTTAACTATATCGGCCATTTTTGTATATGGTGGCTATGTAAATATGTAAATGTTTCGTAACAGTAATAGTCTACTAAGGTCTCAGCCCCTAGCATCGTTGACGAGTAATCAATTTACGAAATGTGCACATCCGATGCATCAACAATCAGCGTATAATATACCTTTACTTCATAGTACTTGTATATCATGAAACGAACTACGATTGAATTCGTAACTCAAGGAGAATTGCAACCTGACTAGATGTCATGATTTCAAATATCAGAATAAATCATGTTATTTCTAAATATGTTTCAAATTTTAAAAAAAAAGCTTGTTAATAATAAAGCAAGTTTCCTGTATCGTCTATGTTCTGTACTGCTTTTACAAACTATTATATTATTATATTAGGATGCTATATTATATAACTGCCTTGGTAAGGTGACAACTAAGGTTAAACAACTATCTAGATGTATCTAATCTATGAGGGAGTGCTCCGTGATCCATAAGATTCACCATTTAGCCATTGATAGTGCAATAAGTGTTGTATGTCTAACTAACACCTTTTCTGGGAAGCAACAAGAAGTGTACCTTGAGGATTTTTCTAACACCTTCTACTAGCCGTTTCGAGCACTGTGCTCGAATGAAAGAACAATGATGCGTTTAAGTATACTTTTAAGCACAATCATGCAAGATAATGCATAGAAGACATGCACACTGAGAACGTCTATGCCATGCCTGTAGATTATATAGGTATAGCTAATAGACAGAACTGTTTTGTAAAAACGATCCAAACCTGACGAAACTCAACATGAGAAGTTGAAATATAAACTTTCCTTCTTTGTGTCAATCCATCAAAGCCTATTTTCTATATTGGAAAAAGGAAAGGAGAATCGATGGTAAATCAAGTTGCTTCAATTCAATTATAAGCAATTGTTTTCATTCATGCATTTTTACTATCATCAATACAGGGCAAATACAAAAAAATAACACATTCCAAGATTTTTTGTTGAATTCTTGCAAACAATATACTCAAAGAACCATCGAAGTCCTTTCCTTTTAACCTGATGCGAAAGTTCTTTGAATGGTTTTTATAATTTTGCTTGAAACCTATATATCTACTAGGGAAAACAACACATTTTAATACCCTAATACAAACAAAACATCAAAATACTTCCAAATATGAACACATCATGTTTTCACAGGAACCGGCTGGCAAACATATCACCTTTTCACATCTGATAAGTTTTATTTTATTTTTTATACTTGTTTGAAATATCATTGTTTATCAACTGTTGTAACATTCTCCTAAACTGTTCTTTAAGCAACATTTATATCTATCAATGTGAAAAGGTGCTTTATTATGCCAATTTTGTAGAAAATACATAAAAAAAGGACATGAACTGCCATTTTTCTAGTTAAAAGGAAAGGCTCCGTCTATTTTGTAAGGAAATGAAACATAACGTCGTAGTGCTAAAATCGTGTTTTAATACGATAATAACTCAAATGTGTACATTGTTGTGCCTACCACGTTAAATTTTAACAAAATAAAAGCGACAGAAAATTAAAGAAGAGTTGTTCTTGCACTTAGTTATGGAAGAAAAAATTGAAAATTCTTAATCAAATCGGACAAAATACTCTCTCTAAGTATACCTGTACGTAAATCTATATATATAAATATATGCTTGTATACAAACAAACGTAAACACCAGGAGTCTGGTTAGTGACTACCTATACTAACAGCAGTCTGTGCAGTCGTCATCAAGCCTCTAAATTCCTCAGTTCAATATGGAAAAAGACAGAATAACACGATATGCATAGAAAAAATAAGAACAGATGATACTTACCTTTGCCATATCGGCAACTGTGTTCTGTTGTTCTGTCAACTTTCTTTGGTCCATTTTAACGTCGCGTAAACTGAAAACATTGTCAAATGATCATGAAACATGTCAACACAAAAAGTATGAATAAATAAGAAAAAATGTTCTGACTTACAAACATCTGTCTACATATGTTACCTTGCAAACTTAAATCAGTATTAAAGACTTCCTAGATAGAGCGTCCATGCTTACATAAAGGAACTTGACCGGGGCTTCTCAAAGTAAACATTGTCATCACTGAAAAAATATTATGGTTGTCACCCACCATGGATTGGTTAACCGTTAAACAGCACCAGTCTCTCGGATCACCTCTGATTAGATATCTCGTCTTACATTTATTATTACCTTTTCAAAGTGGGACATTATTTTGAGGGGTTGAACAGGGCGGCAACACGTGAGTAAAGGGGGGAAACCTGGAGTTAGGGATCAGGAAGTGAGAGTTAGGGACCCGGAAACCGGGAGTTTAGGGGTATACTAGGATGGACCCGGACTAAGAGGGTTGAACCTGGGAGTAAGGGGGAAGGGAAGCGGGAGTGAAGGGTAGGGAAACGGGAGTCGGGGAGAGAAGCGAGAATTGAAAACCCCATTTCCATCGCCTCTATTTTGTCAATCTGAGTGACACGACAGGTGTCGTAGACGAAGCAGGAAATACTTTTTCCGGAGATTTGTTTTCTTCTTCTTTCATTTGTTTTCCAGTGTTCTTGTTTTTTTTTTACTTTTAGTTTCGCCATCGAAATCACCTGCACTACATGACACATAACCGAATTATAAGAAGTAATATTTGTAGCAAGGTATAGGGTAAAATAAGCTCGTTTAACTCGTTTGTCCTTTCAACCGTCTTTATTACTGTATAACTTTATACTTGCACATTGAAATCATGTAACTCCTGTTTGTTAAAGCTACATTTAATGCAGATATAATCTAATTGAACAAAGCAAAAAAGAACATAAAATTGCTGCCATAAGGATTCTAATCGCAGCATTTCAGCAAAAAATCTACGAAAACTGTTACAGGCTACGAAACGCAAAGAATTTCCTCATAGTCTTCATGGAATCTTTGGTAATTGATAAGACATTTGTACTTTTCGTTTGAAACTGATCTAGTGCTTAGAAGACTAATACCAAATCGGTCTTCAGGGCAAGTAACATTTGCTCAAATGAGATGGCATTTAACTGAAATTATATTTCAAATTATGACATAAGTTTCATCTTGACTTTTAATCATTGTATAATCCCAACTCCATCGTCGGGTACACGACTCAATTTATCTCATATTTCATAAACCTTAAAGGTATAACATTCAATAATTAACGAATTTGAACATTAATTTCTGTCATAAATTTAGAAGATAACTTAAATGGACTTACTTGTGAATCGCCTGAAGAAACTTCCTTTGGTGTGTCCGCACTCTACTGGAATTCACTTTCTTTATTAACTTTGTGTGTTTATAGATTAACCAGGTCTCACGTAAAACGTTTGCTGCTGCATTTTTTAACTGTCATGTACAAAATAGATAAATATTATGAAAAGTATTTTGAATTATCTTTATAATTAACGAAACTGTCGTTTTACTTCTTTTTAGAAAGTTGCAAGATTTGAATAGAAATGATCTGAATAGGAAATGTATCAATCTGCACTATAAGACTTTTTTCTATACTTGGTAAGAGTGCTGGAATTTACTTAACAAATAACGTACTATATACAAGTATGACTTGCAAGACGTAAAGAGCGTACCATCTGGTGTCCTTTATTTCGCTATATACTTACAACGATCCAGTATTAGTGAAAATAGGGGACTGTTATAACAAAATACTGGACACCTATGGGTATTCAATATTCACAAAAAAATATCGTCTGTAACTGCAGCGCAGTTCAAAAAAGAATTTATATTGCATGAAATGAAGGAATACTCCCAATCAAAGACTTTTTATGAATTACGCATCACGTATATATTCTTATCATGCATGACCTCATTGGGGATGCCCAAAAATATTGCAATAACCTTGGTTTAAATCAACAGATTAAATGGTGAGAGAGCATTCAGAAATTAACACAATGAGAAACTGTAGTCGGTTAATCCACATAAGGGAGACATCTGAAATTGTCTCCCTTGTATCCTAAAGGCTAAAGGGAGATTATTTTGTTATCTCCCTTCTGTACATTGGTGAAGGGAGATAACTGACGACAGTTCCTCATAACATTTTATTTCCCATTCTCAAGTCTTTTAATTGTTTGCTGGTCTATTGTTGTTCAAAAATAAAACTGCAAATAAATTTCCCTTTATTCAAATCCAATGTAGTCACACGGAGTTTAAGACTCACTAAAGGAAATATTCACGCTGCGCAATTGGAGTCTTACATATAGTCATGATATTCTAAATACTATTATAAAGCAAGCGATTACTTGGGATAGAAAATATACATCCTGTTGAAAAATAACTT
>JAOXYH010018825.1:0-11879 GCA_028566455.1 Botula fusca | reverse complement strand
AGAAACACGATGTCGTTACTGCTCTTTGAAAAATGAAATCATAACTCAGAAACCTCAGCGGACTTGACACGTCACCGGATATTCTCACTTGCAGTGTGACGGGTTCTTTTAACGGAGCAGGACATGCTTACCCTTCTGGAGCATTTGATGTCACTCCCGGGTTTTGATGGGAGATCACATTGCTTATGCTTTGGTTCTCGTGTCGTTTGTTTCTACTTAGTTTGTTTTCTATATGTTATTGATTTTTATTTCTTTTTTCTTTTTGTCCTGGTTATATTTCCTCGCTTTTGCCTTATCTCTGGATTCACGAGTTTTAGATTATCGCTTTAACCTGTTGCTTCGATATTCTGTTGCCGATATTCAAGAACCATAAACGGTTGCTTATGGAATAATGGATAATAGATAAAAGGATAATGTTGAGCTCGTGATGATTTTTTTACCTTATCTGGCCCACATGGCCAATGTGAGCAATTGCCGTCGTTTGTCGTCTGTCAGTCTGTCCTTCCGTCGTAAACTGATTAAAATTTATCTCCAATGATCCTACCTGTCAAATTATATGGCAACTGTTACTATTTTTAGAACATGCCGCGCAGGATACACGAAATTCTCTTTAAATGGCCAAAACTGCTTTATTTCAAGAAGATATTGGCTCATATTTTGGCTTTAGAAACATGATAAGTTGTTCATATTATATAAAGTGTTTTATGGGAACTTCGAATTTTTACCGATTTTTGTCCAATTATGCAAACCAAAGTTTGATACATTTTATACTGATTTTGATGCGTTGGATGTGCACATTTCGTAAATTTATTACTCGTTCCCGATGCTAGGGACCAAAACTTTGAAAGACCATAACTTTTTAAAAAAGTATAAAGCAAGCAGATGCCAAAATTATCGAAATAGGAAGCCAAACCATAGACCGACGGATCTTTGAATGAGGGAGATAACTCCGTACTTTTATTAAATTTTGGGGAATTTAAATACGACAATTTCAAAGTATCATTTTGGGCTAGTACTGAAGTACAAGCAACTCTGCTGGTGATACCCTAGGGCACTGAGTGTTAACCAGCAGCGGCATCGACTCAGTAGCAGTAAAGCAAATTGTGATATATTTTATACTCATATTGATGCATTGGCTGTACACATTTCGGAAATTTGGCAAAAAAAATCATTTAAAATCTTCTCTGAAACTTTTCGCCCGTTGGAACAAAACTTTGTCAAAATAGTCCTTAGGTGGTCCCCTTTCGCGTTTCATCCACTATGGCTCTCTTAACTACAAATAGACATTTCGTGAAATGACCCAGACTATTGTATTTTATGGATGAATGGACTAAGCTTTGAGGTCAGAGCATAATAACTATCTTTTTACCACATATTGAAAGTTTTATTGTCAAATTTAAATTCTTTCTGATTTTGGTTCATTATACAAATTCGGTATAATTCAGCGAAGAAAAAAATAAATAAAATAAATAAAAAACAGAAGAATAAAAATAAGAAAATAAAAATAAATACATGAAAATTAATTAAAAAATCTTCTCGTCTGACACTATTTGGTAGATTGAAAACAAATATGGCCAAAATTGTCGTATAACAAAAACAAAGTGTGATACATACTGTATTTTATGCAAGAATGGTCTGAAACGTTGCATATGTTATAGATTTTACCAAAATTATTTAAGAATCACAATTTTATCTTATATTACAGGTTTGAAGGTCAGTCTTGAAATGTTGTTGATTTTGGTCCATAATATAATAATAAAAATCTAATTAGGCATAATTCAGCAAAATTTGATTAAACATTTTCTGAAGCAGGTAGGCTGATTGAAACCAAACTTGTCCAAAATAGTCATAGGTAGTCCTCTTTCAAATTTGTATTCGGCAGCTCCGCCTTCCACCAAGTGCGGCTGCCATTACAGTAAATAAAAATTTCGTGAACTGGCAAGATACTTTAAAGATACTTTTAAAGATACTTTTCATAATGCCTCTCATATGTTTTCGGTTTTACGGTCAACTTTGAAAATTGATAATTGCGGTCTAATTGTGTAATTAAGCATTAAAAATAATTTAAAAATCATCTCGTCTGAAACCGTTTGGCTGATTGAGGCTACAACCTGTTATAATCATTAGATTTTAACATGCATTAAAGGTTTTATGGTTAACTTTGAATCTTTACTGATTTTCGCCACTTATGCACTTTAGGCATAATTCAGCAAAAACATTACAAAGTTTCATCTTAAACTTTAACTGGTAAGTACAAAAAGTTGGACAACATAGTCATGCAGTGATACCTTTTTCAAAATTATATCAAGAGGCAGCGTCTTTTATCTCGTATGACAGCTGATACTAAAAATGAACATTAATTTTCAAGAAATGGCCAAGACTGCTGTATTTTATGCAAAATGAACTAAAATATGAAGCATAATTATAAGCTTTAACATACGTTTTCGATCAAATAGTGGACAATTGACTTATCATAATTTTTAACAAATATGCAAATTAAGAATAAATCGACAAAAAGTCAGTTCGAAGCATTGTTTAAATCATTCCAAAGAGATATGATATCAAAATAATGTCATATTATGCTATCAATGGACCATTATGACTTCCAACATTAATTAAGCAATATTATTGAATTTTATGTGCAGTTACCATACACCTTGTTGGAACAGGATGTTGATGGACCTTTTTTGACATTGTGATGAATGATTATTAATAAAGGTGGTCAGAATTAACCTAAGATACCAGGTAAGCTAGGCTCCTTGGAGCCTCTAGTTTTTATGTACGCTCAACTTTGAGGAGGTACTCTTTCAAAAAATTTAAATAGTAACATAAATAGTAAAAACAAGTAAGGAAAAAAAGAAGATAGGACCTGGATTTCAAGATAAAACCAAGGCAAATTGATTTCATGTAGGTCTAGTTTCGCTTTATTGATTTTTTTTCAACCAACAACATGCTATTAGTCTTAGTAGTATGTCTACATTTTTATATATCCATGATTGAACAATGACTATTTATAGCGTGCTTATGTAAACACTGGTTCAGGAAATAGGACATTGACATTGTAAAATCTGATCTGATCATTCCTGTTTGAAAAATGTAAGTAAAGGAATCTGCGTAATTCCAACATGAAACAAAGTTAGGTTTTTGTTTGTTTGTTTTTTTTTCGTACAAAGTTTTTTTCTTGAAACCTTTAAAATATATGCTGTAATGCATGCACAGAAGACCACTCATAGGTTCGATCCGATACCCTAATAAACACGTTGCGCGTTACAAAACAAAACTGCATTTTAGTTATAAGCATGTTTAATTATGGCTAGATCAAGAACAAAAATATATTAACCTGTTGCACAACTCATTAACCATTAAAGGGTTTCATGGGGATTTTTTATTTAAATATGATGAACATTTTATTACAACTGAATATAAGGAGGTACTGGACGCATCTGTCCAAAAATAAATAGGTAATACCTAACACAACACAAGCTATGCAACTTCTAAAAGAGAAAAATATAGTCCAATTTGTTTCTTTCTCGTAATAACTAGAAGCCGTACAATGTCAAATATTTTACTTTACATAGTCTGAAAGAGCAATATTTCACCTTGAAAGGGACCTTTTAGGACAGAAAAACTTGAGTAGGATCTCATTTGCAAGAAAAGTTATTGCTCTTTCAGACAAGTAAAGTAAAATAAATGACACTGTACGGATTTCCAGTTAAGAGTGCCGAAACAAACATGCATACATTTTTCTCTTTTGGTACGTTACATACCTTGTGTATGGTTAGGTATTATGTGTTTATTTTTAGACAGACACGTCTAGCACCTATGAATACAATGTATAAGGTGATGCCAATGCGAAGACTTAATATTACACAACTTTAGTTTGCTACCTTTAAAAATATGAACTATTCGTTTCTTTTGTTGATTCTTTTGACTTAATCTGCGAATAAGTTGCTTCTATTAAACCCCTTATATCTGATTTTCACAGTAGGATAACTGCGACGATATAATTCAAGCATAACACGGAAGTATGTATCTTGTAAAGTGTATGTTTTCTTTCTGTTTTTATACCTTGAAACACACAAAAGTCAACCCATTTGTAGTAAGCAGATTATGTGGAGGGTGTCTGTGTTTGGAAAACCTCTTGGCTATACCTATAACATATTTTCTTCAAAAAGTAAAGTGAAATGCATCCTCTGAATCAACTTGACTGAACTGTCGTCTGCATTGTGTCATTATTATCAGTAAATCCAATATCCCCTTTTCTCTCTCAGTTGATATTATAGCATCCTAATTGGATCTACTACTTGCTATACGGCTAATTGTTCTGGACTAAAGACATACGTTTGGTAGAAGTCAGTTTATGAACATAAATGTAGAAGTTTGATCCAATATCTCTCTGAACAAGTTTTATAGGATTTACACAATACCTTCACATTTGCAACATTGCTTTACCACATTCTGCCAGCAATAAGCACTTAACAAAGCTTGATAAAAAGGAATGATGGCATTCAGAACCTTATGACAGGTTTGAAGGCTTTGGATCGATCAGTGCTTAAGTGATGATTGGCGATTTTAACACCAATACCAAAGTCATATCGAAACAAATATTACAATAGAAATGACAATGCTAAAGCATCATAAATCTGGACAAACGAACACCAGAATATTTATATTCATAGCCTTCACTGCTGCAATGGGTGATACAATGTTTGGATCAAAGTACTTACCAACCAAAGGGAGACGTCTTTTTTCTCTTCTTCTACTAAAATATTTTGCCCCTGGGCATATTTTGTTGTCTTTTGAGCTTACTGCATAATATATGGAGGTATATGCGTTAAGTCGTGGCGGTGTGCAGAATACCAAATAAGTCCCCGGGGATCTCTCACCACCCCTAGGCATTAACTCGTTATAATTTTTAAAAAATGTTAATTTTGTCCAGGTATAACTTTCTCATCTCTTGTGTTATCCTCATGATATTAGAAGGTATATGCATTAGTTCGTGGTGGAGTATATAGGACCGAAATTGCGTCCCTGGTGATCCATCCTCATACCCTAGATACCTGTATCCACCTAAGCCCCTGTCCACTATCTTCAATAATCTTGGAAATGGTTGAAATCCCCATCCCTAAACGATACATGTATATTCATGATAATAAATACATATTGAATACAGTATATATCTAGGCCCCAGGGGTCACCATAGATCTTAATTTATCTTAGAATTTGGCGAGATCCCGTCCCTTAAACTGTATGTTTCCTGATTTAGAATAAAAAGACGAGTTAAATGCAATCAATGTCTTGGCCCTGGAATCATTCTCTACAATTTCATATCTGAAAGTTGGCAATCGTTGAGATCGCCACCCCTATACGTAATTTTATGCTTCAAGATGACAAGACAAATTGGATGCAGTATACAGCTAAGTCCTGGAGACATCTCCACACCCTTTAACACCAGATAACTTTATATTCGTCTTCAAAATAATTGATATTCCCTTCATGAAACTATATATTACCTTATTCATTATAAAAACTAGAGTTAAAAGCAAAATATGTCTAGGTCCTGAGTGGGGAAGTCATCCCCAAACATTCAAGTCAATTTGAAAATGATTGAGATTCCCATCCCTAAGCCCTTGGTTCAGTTCCGATCCCTTAACACCAGAAATCTTTTTTAACTCTCACAAAGAAGTAAGGCCACTCTGTTCATGAACGTAGTGATGTAGACACAACTGGTATATTACTGCTAAGAAAGGGAAAGCTCATAATCTGAGAGTAAAGATTATAATGTGTGTCATGAAGTTTACATTTCAAGAGTCGTTTATACTAGATCACTATATATAGCGTGGTTTAGTATTACTGACCCCATGAAACATGTCATTTTGACAAGTTTTCGAATATCTAAAGGAAATTTGATATATGTGATATTTCAACAATTTTTAAAACCAACTTTAAAACTTCGTTACTGAAAATAGAAATTTATTTATAATATTTAATATATATTAGCTTTTCTTAGTTATCTAGTTGGGCTCAGAAGAAATGGAAAATCTGTTAGATGACCTAGTGTTAACCCGTGTCACAAGGGCTGATTATGAAAAAGTCATGGCTGTTAGAAAACGGGAAAATGTGTATGACGGAAATGATTATCTCCCCTCGTACTTTTATCGTATCATCGAAAGCCCTAACTCTATGGCTTTTGCAGCTTCTCTAAATGGGAAATTCGTAAGTACATTTAATTAGATTATTGCAGATCTTATGCACAAATGAAATTTGATGTACAAGGTTACTCAATATTTGCATTATTGCAGGCATCGTTCACTGTTTCATTTCGCCGTTTGCATTGTAACAAACTGTGTAGACCATCTTTCATTTAGTTGTCAGACTGATTTTTAAAAAGCCGGACAAATATAGGTAGAACATTAATCAATCTCAAAGAATCATATATTCGGGTTCTTCATATTTACAATCATTGCCGGTCAGAAAGAATCAGCGTTCCATTGGTAGAAAAATATGGAAATTCTACATTTTCATACAATCAGTTTCCGAAGTTTTTTTGTTTTTTGTCATGGGTAATGTTAAGGTTTTGTCTGTAGTCGCAATATTGGAGGTTACAGATAAGTTAACGTTTCGTTCTGGTTGTCGGGTATGTAATTTTGGAATTGATAGCTACAAATTAAGTTTGCGTTACATTTCGGTAGCATACGTTTAACGAAGTTGACCGCCATTGGATTTCGATACCTTGCAAATGGAATTTTCAGTTACGGATGACGAAACAAGCTAATACTCTGCATTTGGTGGCAGTTTACGTTTCTTTCCTTTTTACCAATTTTTAATATATTTACTGATCTTGAACTTGGAGAACACAAAATTGTAAGGCTTTCGGGAATTTTTGTGCCAAACGTGAAGGTACAGAGCTGATATTTATTATTTAGTAGTATGTACTGTTAGTTGTAATATTGGACATGTTAAGATTTTGTTTAGGCTAACTGATTTTTGATAACGTTAGGAACATTGGACTACAATAAAACATGGCGAAGTACTTCAGTCTTTTCCCACTGATGAAAATACAAGTTTTCACAACATAATAATGACCTTTGGGTTAAAATTATCGTGACGATTTGTTCTGGTTAATTTTGATTATACCGAACTTCAATGGACACGGTAAATTATCCGTTATATCATAATAATGTAATTTTTTCTTCAGATAGCTTTTACCTTCGCATTTCTTATTGATGATGGCAAGACATGGATTCAGCGATCAAACAGAGTATCAGAGGGATATCAGGGGAAAGGAGTTATGAAATGGCTTCAGAAGAAAGTACAGGCTATCCTCATAGAGACGACATCTGTTCAGTTCGAAACGTCTACGAGTACCAGAAACACAGAATCAACAATTAGACACCTGAAAGAAGGGACGTGCTATTCTGTAGTTGACAAAGTATGTTAACAGATTTGATACAGCAGAAATCCTATACTGATTTTTAATGAATATATGACATAAAATAACTTTTGACATGAATTTTCCAAAGAAAAAAACATACAACTATTACTTAGTGTTTAAGATACATTTTGGCTATACCTTGCTCTTAAACTTTCAACATTTTACAACAAAACAATGGATGTGGTGTATAAATTCATGACACAAAATTACTACATGTACTGTACAAAAACTAAAGCAAAAGAAGAACGCTTTTATTGCTGTTCTTTATCTCAAAGTCACAGCGAGGCCTTCAACACGGAGCAAACGCTCACACCTCACTACAAGTTCAAGACGGCCCCTAGCACCGGTTTAGGTAGGATTCTTTGCTAGATGTCGACAGCGCTACATCTGTGCATTGACGCAACACAAATGCGGGTAAATATCAACAAATTATAGACCCACCCTGGCAAAGAAATCTAACAAATACTGTCAAACTATGCCATTTTATTCTACAATTGAAGAATTAGTTTCGATAAAGCATGAAATCTGGATTCGAAGAGTTATAAAGAAATGTTCATATTATCGGCAGACTGTTCCTTTTTATTTTGTCTCACAATACCGATTATGATAGTAACCCTAGAAAGACATCTCGATTTATCGGGCTTTCCGTGACTAGTGATTGGTTTCGTCCTTATCGCCAAACATTGCTGTTATTCTTTATTTGCTTAAGCCTTGTAGAAGACAAAGAACTAGGTAAAGACAATAGAAGATGATTTATCAAATCTATTCTTAAATATCCCACAAATAATCGTTATCCATCGTCTAGACTAAACAGTAACACTATCTTATACTTTTTGCTCTGCTGTGTTTAGCAAAGGTTACTTTCAATCAATCATATGTACACGTCTATATAAATGATCTTTAGAAGTAATTTCTTAGCATTTAAAGGTTTAGAATAACCAGGATGTAGTGAAAATTCTGTAAGGAGGATCCCACCAAAAACTAGTACCATTGTTTATACCGATTAGAGCAATATTCTAGAAAACAAGTATTTAGTAGCGGAAGAACACTAGATAATAAAGTAACATCGGAGATCAATAGAGCACTTATTTGATTGACATTATCTGCTTACTATATCAAAACATTGTGTTTACTTTCTTATTTCTGAATGCGATTGTTCCTGTGTTTATGAATTAAGTTGAACAAGTCAAAGATCAACTGATCGCTATATAATAAATAATACAGACTAAGGAAGCAAGAATTCAAGACGGTCGATTTTCTCATACGGAAGCTACAGAGGCACGTTGAATACTTTTATAATGATAAGTGCAATTTGGCTAACTATCAAATATCGTCAGTCGTTTAAGTTGCTATTTTTCTTGTCTTATGTTGCAACGTCTCGGGGGAGGATTAGGACAGCCTTTCTGAAGGCTTTCATAACAACGATATTTTCAGTCACACTTTATGCGATACGCGAAAACTTGCAGTTGTCAAGTCAAAAACTGTACAGCGTCACCAATGTTTGCACTCTAAATTCCTTTTGTCTAAATACTTTCATAGGAAAATACAAATACCAATATCATGGTTCGATATTACTGATGAAAGAAGGTCTTAGGTTATATATATATATATGTATATATAGATCCTGCACAACGTTGGATGTTTTGATCCATCCATTTTGGACGTTAAATTGGTCCTTTCGATAGGAAATCAGCGTTTGGTACATATTTTGTTTTTAGTGCATGCAATTCAGTTCTTTATGTGATTAATATTGACATTAAATAAATAGTTAAACAATGTGCCCTGCAGAAAAACCAAGACACATCATAAAGGTCTTCAAATTCATGATGGTAGCCGTAAAATTTTTGAAGGGATGACTTGAGCCTAGATGGAACATAACCCTTATCTAGAAGCTTAACAGTCAACAGTTTTGCATGAGATGAAAATCCTGTTAATGGTCGCATGCTCTAGAGTAACGAATGACTGTGAAATGTAAACTGCTTAAGGTGGTGCAGATGGAATGTTGCGTTTTGTCAGGATTGTTGTAGTTAATAATTCCGCTCTCTGTTCAGTTATACAGAAAAGTTAGTGATTTCTACATTGATACAAATAAAGGTAACATGGAAAGGTAATTAATTCAAAGTATTCCACGTTTTTACTACATTTCAATGTTGTTAAATTAGAATAAAACAAAGGTTTATCTACGAAGTTCACATGTTTTCTTAGTTAGATTTGGCATTTCTTTTTCGGATATTTTGTTGCAATTTTGTTTTCAATATATTTTTGGCTTTTGGACATGGTCTTCCAAATGTTTGGCTGCTACCAATACTGATGAAGTTAATAACAGAAACTGCAGTCTGCTGGTCAAAAATATGAAAGGCATTTCTCATTTGAGTATTTGCTACCAATATGTCAATACCACTGCTGGTGGACTGTTAGTCCCAGAGGGTATTACCAGCCCAGTAGTCAGTACTTCTGTACTAACAAGACATCGGTCCATACTGATGGTGCTTTGATACCTTTCCCAAATTTGCTGTCATTAAATGTTGTAAAGATTTATAAAACTAAAGTTTATCTACGAAGTTCACAGGTTCCGTAGCTCGATTTGGCATTTCTTTTTCGGACATTGTGGTGCAATTTTGTTTTCAATATTTTTTGGCTTTTTTGCATGGTCTTCGAAGTGTATGGCTGCTACCAGTACTGATGAAGTTAATAACAGAGACTGCAGTCTCCTGGTAAAAAATATAAACGGAATTTTGCATTTGTGCATTTGCTACCACTGGGTCGATACCACTTTTGTGGACTGTTAGTCCCTGAGGGTATCACCAGCCAAGTAGTCAGTACCTCGGTACTGACAAGACATCAGTTCATACTGATGGTGCTTTGATACCTTTGCGAAATTTGCTGTCATTAAATATTTTAAGATTTGATCAAACTAAGGTTTGTCTACAGGTTTCCTTGGCCGGATTTGGCATTTCTTTTTCGGACATTTTGGTGCAATTTTCTTTCAATATTTTTTGGCTTTTTAATATGGTCTCCAACGTATTTGGCTTCTACCAGTACTGATGAAGTTAATAGCAGAGACTGCAGTCTGCTTGTCGAAAATATGAACGGTAATTCGCATTTGTGTATTTGTTACCACTGGGTCGATACCATTGCTGGTTGACTGTTAGTCACCGAGGGAATCACTTGCCCAGTAGTAAGTACTTCGGTACTGACAAGACATCAGTTCATACTGATGGTGCTTTGATACCTTTGCAAAATTTGCTGTCATTAAATGTTTGAAAATTTTATAAAACTAAGGTTTATCTACAGGTTTCCTTAGTCGGATTTGTTGTCTCTTTTTCAGACATTTTGGTGCAATTTTGTTTTCAATGGCTTTTTTAAATGGCCTTCCACGTGTTTGGCTGCTACAAGTACTGATGTAGTTAATAACAGAGACTGCAGTCGGTTGGTCATAAGTAGGAACGGTATTTTGCATTTGTGTATTTGCTGCCACTGGGTCGATACCACTGCTGGCGGACTGTTAAGTCTCCGAGGGTATCACCAGCCCAGAAGTCAGTACATCGGTACTGACACGACATCAGTTCATACTGATGGTGCTTTGATAACTTTGCGAAATTAGCTGTCATTATTAAAATGTTGTAAAATTTTATAAAATTAAGGTGTATCTACGAACGGTTCACATGTTTTTTTAGTTGGGCTTAGCTTTTTTCGGACATTTTGGTGGAATTTTTGTTTTCAGTATTTTTTGGCTTTTTGACATGGTTTTCCAAGTGTTTGGCTGTTACCACTACTGATGAAGTTAATAATAGAGACTGCAGTCTGCTTGTCAGAAATATGAACGGTATTTCGCATAGGTGTATTCCCTGAGTTTGGAGGACACACTTTTCAGCAGACAATTTGGATTCCCATGGGGACGAACTTAGCTCCACTTTTGGCCGATCTCTTATATTCATACGATACGAAGTTCATATAATGGCTACTACAGAGAAAAGAGAAGAAACTAGCCCAGTCCTTTAATGTTAGCTTCCGCTATATAGATGATGTACTTTTTCGCAAAAATCCTTATTTTAAGGATTGCATAAATCAAATGTACCCCAGTGAGCTTGAAATTAAAGAGACAACTGACACCCACTTCTGCTTCATATCTAGACTTATGTTTGTACATAGACAACAGTGGACGATTTATGACAAACGGGATTATTTCTACGTTCCAACTTTGAACTTTTCCTTTCTTATTAGTAAAATACCTACGACCCCGGCTTATGGTGTCAACATTTCACAGTTGCTTCGATACTCTCATGCCTGTGAATTGCAGAGCGACTTTCAAAACAGAGCGAAACTGCATTCATAAAAACACCTTAGTCAGGGTTAGTTCAGCATGTGTTATTATTGTCACTCCAGAAATTCTATGGACGCCATCATGATTTCTTAGATCGATATGATGTATCTATTTCACAAA
>JAOXYH010018716.1:0-11881 GCA_028566455.1 Botula fusca | reverse complement strand
AATCATGTGTCTATGTCACAGTACCTTTATTGTTGCAGGATAAATCATCTGTCCGTTAAAGATGGTCACTGGAATCAATAATCACTAAAACAATATGTCTCCCTTCGGAGAAGGGGAGACATAATTCTAATAAATGTAGTCCTTGAAATGCTGAACATTTTTGCCATTACATTTTATCAGCCATCTATTACGATTTTCAAGGTATAAGCCAAAACCTGAAAAAAATGCAAATCAGGGGCAATAACTCTTATAGAGTCATCTAAGGACTTCAATACAAATGCATTAACTGAGGCCCTTGACATGCTGAACATATTTTCCATTATATTTTATTACCCATCTATTACAGTTTTCGAGATATAAGCCAAATACCTTTATAAAAATGATGAGTCAGGGGCAATAACTCTTATAGAGTCATCTGACAATTTAGGTACAATTATATTAATTGTAGATCTTGACATGCTAAACAGTTTTGCCATTACATTTTAACAGCCATTTATTATGGTTTTCGAGATATTAGTAAAAAACTGTAACAAAATAAAGAATCAGGGGAAATATCTCTTACAAAGAGTCATTGGATGACTTTGGTCTAATTGAATGAAATGTGGCTCTTAATATGCTCAACATTTTTGCTTTTTATTTTATCAGCCACTATTACGGTTGTCGAGATATTAAACATTTTCCCCATAGGGTCCTATGTTAAAACTATGTTGGCTGATGGCAGCCATCTTGGTTGGCAGGCAAGGTCTTTGGATTTGGTAAAGTACATGTAGTTTCAGATGAGATTTTTCAACATGGTTCCCATGTTAAAGCTATGTGGGCTGATGGCAGCGAGTAGGGTCATCGGATCCAATCCTGAAAGGGGACCATCCAAGAACCATTCCATCAAAGTTTGGTTCTGTACAAAATAAAAAATCAGGGGCAATAACTCTTATAAAGAGTCATAGAACAACTTGAATCCAAATGTATGAAATGTAGTCCTTGTCACGCTGAAACATTATTGCAATTATATTTCATTAGCCATCTGTTACGGTTTTTGAGCTATTAGTAAAAACCATTACAAAATAAGGAATCAGGGGCAATAACTCTTATAAAAAGTCATGCGACAACTTCGGTTCAAATGTATGAAATGTAGTCCTTGTCATGTTTAACATTTCTGCCATTACATTTTATCAGCTTTCAGGATATTAAACATTTTCCATAGGGTCCTACGTTAAAACCTTGTCAGCTAATGGCGGCAATTATGTTTGGCGGGCTGGGTCATCAGACATAATTCTGGAAGGTGACCACCAAAGGACACTTCCATAAAAGCTTGGTCCCAATTGGCCATGTACTTTGAGACATAATTCTGAAAGAGGACCACTCAAAGATCACCCCTGCCAAGTTTGGTCCAAATTTGCAGTGGTTTCAAGGGAGAAGATTAAAATTTTAAAGCTAAGACGACAACGGACGCCCAGTGGTGCCAATAGCTTACATGACCCTTCAGGTGAGATAAGCTACACTAGAGGCTCAGATTAGCCTGTATCGTTTCACCTGACTTAATTAGATCCATTTAGATATGTCTGCTTGATGAAATGTCCACTGATGATTTCCATCCTGGATGCAGACTGGTTCACTGGACACTTTGAAAGTCATCATGACCACCGAAGGACCATCCATACCGTGTTTGCTTTATACTAGCCTATAGTTTCAGAGGAGAAATTTTTTTTTTAAATCAGTTTTCTCATAGGGTCCTGTGTAAGAACTAGGTCCACTGGTAGCCGCCATCTTAATTTCCCATCGGCACAAAAAACATATCTTTTGTAGAGGTCCATGTAAAGACCATCAACGGAATGGTTGCTTTAAATTGGTTTACTGAATTCAGAGAAGAAATTTTTTCAACATTTTGCCATAGGGTCCTATGTTAAAAGTATGTCCTCTATAGGCCACTTCGAATTTCCGATCGGCACAAAAAAACGTAACTTTTGTAAAGGTCCATCCAAGGACCATCCTTGCCATGTTTGCTTTAAACTGGTTCAATGGTTTCAGAGGAGAAAATTTGTAACATTTTCCCATAGGGTCCTATGTTAAAACTATGTCCACTAATGGTGGCCATCTTGAATTTCTGATTGGCATGAAAAGCATAATTTTTGTAGAGGTCAAGCCAAGGACCATCCATGCAATGTCTGCTTTAAACTGGTTCATTCCAGAGGAGAAAATTTTTCAACATTTTCCCATAGGGTCCTATGTTAACACTATGTCCGCAGATGGCGGCCATCTTGAAATTCCAATTGGCACAAAAACATAACTTTTGTAGAGGTCCATCCAAGAACCATCCGTGTAATGTTTGCTTTAAATTGGTTCAATGGTTTCAGGGGAGAAAATTTTTCAACATTTTCCCATAGGGTCCTATGTTAAAACTATGTCCGCTAATGGCGGCCATCTTGAATTTCCTATAGGCATGAAAAGCATAATTTTTGTAGAGGTCAAGCCAAGGACCATCCATGCAATGTCTGCTTTAAACTGGTTCATTTCAGAGGAAAATATTTTTCAACATTTCCCCATAGGGTCCTATGTTAAAACTATGTCTGCTGATGGCGGCCATCTTGAGTTTCCGATCGGCACGAAAAACATAACTTTTGTAGGGGTGCATCCAAGGATCATCCATGCAATGTTTGCTTTAAATTGGTTCACTTTTTTCAGAGAAGAAAATTTTTCAACATTTTCCCATAGGGTCCAATGTTAAAACTATGTCGGCTGATGGGGGCCATCTTGAGTTTCCGATTGGCACGAAAAACATAACTTTTGTAGAGGTCCATCCAAAGACCATCCATGCAATGTTTGCTTAAAACTGGTTCACTGGTTTCAGAGGAGAAAATTTTTCAACATTTCCCATAGGGTCCTATGTTAAAACTATGTCTGCTGACGGCAGCCATCTTGAATTTCCGATCGGCATGAAAAACATAACTTTGGTAGAGGTCCATCCAAGGACCATGTAAGCAATGTCTGCTTTAAACTGGTTCATTTCAGAGGAGAATATTTTTCAACATTTTCCCATTAAGTCCTATGTTAAAACTATGTCCGCCGATGGCGGCCATCTTGAGTTTCCGATTGGCACGAAAAACATTACTTTTGTAGAAGTCCATCCAAGGACCATCCATGCAATGTCTGCTTAAAACTGGTTCACTGGTTTCAGAGAAAATTTTTCAACATTTCCCATAGGGTCCTATGTTAAAAACTATGTCTGCTGACGGCGGCCATCTTGAACTTCCGATCGGCATGAAAAACATAACTTTGTAGAGGTCCATCCAAGGACCATGCATGCAATGTTTGCTTGAAATTGGTTCACTGGTTTCAGAGAAGAAAATTTTTCAACATTTTCCCGTAGGGTCTTAAGCTAAAACTATGTCCGCTGATGGCGGCAATCTTGAATTTCCGATCGGCAAAAAAACATAACTTTTGTAGAGTTCCATCCAATGATCACTAATGCAATAAATCAATTCAATTGGCCTAGTGGTTTCTGACAAGAACAGCTTTAAAGGTTAACCCAATCGGAACAAGTTATCTGCCCTTGACGGCCATGTTGAATTTCCGATCAACACGAAAAACATACCTTTTTGTAGAGCACCATCTACTGAACATCCACGCCAAGTTTCGTTAGAATTGATCAAGTAGTTTCAGAGGAGAAGATCAAAATGTGAAAAGCTAACGATGACGGACGGACGACGGACGCTCAGTGGTAGCAAAAGCTCACATGACCTTTGGTCAGGTGAGCTAGAAATGAAAAATAACTCAATTCTTAGAATAAATGAATTTTTGTCTGCGAAATTTGAAGCATTCCATCTATGTACACGAGTTGGTAGATCAAAAATGTTAAAATAATTAGAATATTTAAAACTGATATTTTCTGAGGTATGATTTTTATGCTAAAATGGTACATAAAAGGATCAAAAACTATACCTTACAATACAAGTTTTTAGGAAAGTTTGCAAAGGGTTTATTCAAGCCAATGGACTATTTGTTTATTTTTTACTGCTTAATTACTCTCTATTCACATATTTTCCTTTTGCAGGAATAGAATAAGTCACAATTGACAAGTCTTCCAATGTACTGACTTGGCAATTACTTTTTAGCTGTTTTGTAAGTTCCATTTGCTTTTAAAATCATTATTTTGTCGTACTGGCAAACCGATTAAATATTGATGAAGGATTTCATTTCACAATGAAGTGGGACAATACTCATGATACTTACTTCCAAAGTGTACTTGTGCTTAGAAATTTTAGTTATTTATGGTTTAAATGTAACTTTTTAAGGAAAAAAACACTGTTGAAATAAGATCAACTAAATCTGAACTCATGACTTACACAAATAATATTGAAAAATGTAATTGCAATCCATTCTTGTCATACATATAAAACATATGAATCAATGTATATAACTTTCTCTACATTGTATAGCAAAACAATAATTGATTAATGTAACATCTGAGGGTGCAAACTAGTCATTTATGTGATAGAATGAACATGTTAGACTTTGTCAAAAAAAAAAAAAAAAATGGACAACCTAAATTCTTAATAATGAATAACAAAAGTACATTAAAAAATTAACTTTTCGCTGATTCATTGGAGCTGACAAGTATCATTAATTACTAAAAGTAAGGATGAAAATAATTTTGCAACCAAAAAGTATCCCTAACAATGAAATGACTTCCAAGTACCAAAATACATAAATTGCTACATCATATTATTATCACTAAATTTTACACACTACACTAAACAGTACCAATATATATATAAATTCATTATGAAAACATTGTTATATCTGATCCAGTTTCAATTGATTCTGAAAAGTTCACTGTTAATTTTCAGTTGCAACATATGATGCAAAGTTGTGACATTTAAAGGTTTTATTTTTGTAAAACACACTTGCACACATCCAAATTTTAACAAATGCTTTGTGAAGGTTAATCCTGACATTTTCTGTCTTCCTAACTCATAAATTATGGATCAGCTTTGATTAGCTATATATATACATAGACAAAATAATGAAAGCAAACATATCTATTCAGGGGTAATCCATAATTATGCTAATTCTCAAAGATTACAAATACATTTTAAAATCTGCATTGAATTCTACAATAAATACTGTATTAATATGTTCAATATCAATGGTCAAAGCATCTAAAATTTCATAACTGATAAATAAAGACTTTCAATATAAAACATCCTCAGAAACAAAAGCTGTAAGCTACTTTCAATTATAACACATCTTCAGAAAAAAGCAGCAAGTAAATTAAATATTTATAGATTTGTACAAAATAATTTTTCTACAATAAAAATTCTCTGTAACCCGTAATCTGTGAAAAAAAATCTGATAAACTGTACATTTTTAATATAATTACAAATTCATTCATACATGTATTTCAGTTAAACAAATGTATATTATTATATGCATGTGGGTATACATAATTATAAACCTTCAAGAATAATAAAACATAAAGACATCAATATTAATAATAATAAGGTTAATGTAAATGAACAATGTCCAAAAATAAACAAATATATTAAGGACAAACAATAATGAAAAGCCTATGCCAAAAGCAGCATGATATGATTGCAGTGTGTCAACAAAGGAAATCTTAACAAGGGTATATAATAGTAAATGTTGTCACGTGGAACCTCCTACATATTACAAACCATACAAGCCACCTACATTTGTAGATTTTTTTTTATATACTACAAGTCCTTGGCAATATATAAATAAACATTTTTTTTTCCTTTGAGCCCTTTTTTTCACAGAAACAGTTCAAGTTCATTGTCCTTTCTAGTCTTAAACTATCAAGACAAGAACCCTTTAAACAAATGCAATAAAAAAACCTACAACTGAAAGGCATGAAAGGGTACCAACCTTTTTGGCACCTTTTATCTTTGAAACACAAAAGCTATATCAAATACATTTTGCCAAAAACTCTTGAAAAAATATCCATTACTAGGCGCTCAGGTGAGCCTGTATAGCTCACCTGACTTAAGTAAGCTCCCTTCAGAATTTCTGCTAATGAATACCAATAGCTGTTGCTGAATAAATTTTTTAGCAATGAATACAAATAGCTGTTACTGAATAAATTTTAGCCATTTCAGCTCCAAGTGGATCTGCCCAATTTGGTCCTCTAATCGATGTTGGCTGATGGTGCCATCTTGGATGGACCTCTGGGCCGACGGTTACTTTTCCAAAAGGGGACCCAAGGATCATTTCACCAAAGTTTTGTCACAACTGGCCATGCAGTTTCAGAGAAGAAGATTTTCAACTTTTTTCCCATAGGTACCTTGTCCACTGATGGTGACCATGTTGGATGTACGTCAGGGTCCAGATATAATTCTAAAAGGGGACCACCAAAGGATCATTTCACCAAAGTTTGCCCCAGTTGGCCATGCAGTTTAAGACAAGAAGATTTTTCATTGTTTTTCCCATAGTCCTATATTAAAACTACGTCCGCTGATGGCAGCCATCTTGGATGGACCTCAGGTCCAATGAATAAAATTCTAAAAGGCAACTACCCAAGGATCATTTCACCAAAGTTTGATCCCAATTGGCTGTGTAGTTTCAGATGACAAGATTTTTCATTGTTTCCCCATAGGGTCCTATTTTAAATCTATGTCTGCTGATGGTGGCCATCTTGGATGGACCTAAGGTCCAACGGATACAGCTCTGAAAGGGGACCACCAAACGACCATTTCACCAAAGTTTGGTCCCAATAGGCCATGCAGTTTCAGACGAGAAGATTTTTCATTGTTTTTCCCATAGGGTCCTATGTTATAACTATGTCTGCTGATGGCGGCCATTTTGGATGGACCTTAGGTGCAAGGATACAATTCTGAAAGGGGACCACCAATAGACCATTTCACCAAAGTTTGGTCCCAACTGGACATGCAGTTTCAGACAAGAAGATTTTTCATTTTTTTCCATAGGGTCCTATGTTAAAATTATGTCTGCTGATGGCGGCCATCTTGGATGGACCTCAGGTCCAAAGGATATAATTCTGAAAGGGGACCACCAAAGGACCATTTCACCAACGTTTGGTCCCAATAAGCCATTCGATTTCTGACAAGAAAATTTTTCATGGTTTTTCACATAGGGTCCCATGTTTAAACTATGTTCGCTGATGGTGGCCATCTTGGATGGACCTCGGGTCAAATGGATACAATTTTGAAAGGGGATCACCTAAGGAACATTTCATGAAAGTTTGGTCCAAATAGGCCATGTAGTTTCAAACGAGAAGATTTTTTCATTGTTTTTCCCATAGGGTCCTAGTTAGGCCATGTAGTTTCAAACGAGAAGATTTTTTCATTGTTTTTCCCATAGGGTCCTATGTTAAAACTATGTCCGCTGATGGCGGCCATCGTGGGTGGACCTCGAGTCCAACGGATATAATTCTGAAAGGGGAACACCCAAGGACCATTTCACCAAAGTTTGGTCCCAACTGGGGAAGTAGTTTCAGAGGAGAAGATTTTTATGATCTTTTGCCGAATTTATATTTTTAGCCATGGCAGCCATCTTGGTTGGCGGGCGGGGTCGTCGAATATAATTCTGAAAGGGGACCATCCAAGAACCATCCCTGCCAAGTTTGGTCCAGATTGGCCAAGTGGTTTCAGAGAAGAAGATTAAAATGTGAAAAGTTAACGACGATGGACGATGACGGGCTACGGACGCTACATGGTGGCAAAAGCTCACGTGCCCCTTTGGGTCAGGTGAGCTAATAAACACATAAAACTGGAAATTATGCTCTATATTCAAATGCAACAAATGCTGTTTTTGACCCCTAATCTAAAATGTTGATGGTGCCAGACATTATATTTTTTCCTTAAGGATCAATTTAATAAAATTTTATGCTCATCTGTGTCAACCGAAAAAAAAATTATTGGGATAAAACAAATGTGTCCACAGACAGGTGACGACGACATTAGACCCATACCATAATAAAGGCGTAATGGAATGCAGGTATATAGACATACAATTCTATGTTTCAAGAGCTTATTTCATTCACCTGATAGCCATGACAAACAAATATCAGCAAAAATGGATTTTTTATCTAGGAAATCCCTAAGCAAAATAAAAAAAATCCTTTTCATATGTCTAACATTTTTGATATATTAGTTAAGACTTTAATATGTGTCCTGTTGCTAATTTGTGTCCACTACATTAATCTGTGCCCCTTTTGACATCACAGAACCCCGCTAATCTGTGTCCAAATTTTATTTTGCACTAATTTATGTCTCTTTAAGATAGAGATGTTCACAGCAGTTATGGAGTACATGTATTTTCATATGGAACAAAACATTGATGATTTAAGGGCAAGTAATTATAGTTCACTAGATCTAACATTCACCAAAAGACCCAATTTATTCATATAAAGAAATTGAGGAAAGGGGTGTAACCATCTGACTATGTGCATTCAGTATACTTATATGATTAGAATCATGTGCCTACTGTCCAATACCCATATAGAACAGAACATAACTCTCTATTTTATTAGATTTTGTCTACCATATTCAGTGCTCCTAGTACAACTGAAATCTCCATCATTCTTTTAAAAGAATTCACTTACGTAAAAGATACTGATTGAATCACCATTTATTTTTGGCAATAACACTCTTATGCAAGTAGCCAGTGACATACAATTTTAGCCATACAGTGAGGTCAATACATAGATTTATGGACCTGAAAAGGTATATTGAACAAGAACACTATAACAGGTCTACAAACAATTGTATTATCATTGTATGGTGTTATCTTTGATTTTTTTTAAAGTGATACACATCCAGACATAGAAGAATCAACTGCACACTTGAATTATCCCTACAGTTTGTATTTTATTATAAAATAGAGTGAGCCTGTATAGCTCACTCGACTTAATAAGTCCAATGAGAAATGTCTGCATGATGAATTGTTCATTGAAGATGGCCATCTTGGAGTGGTCCCCATCAGAACAGATTTTTTTCACATCTTTCCCATAGAAAAGAAGATTTTTAAATGATTTTTTGTGTCTGACGACCCCGCCCTAGATGGGTGCCATTAATGGTCTTGTCTTATATAAATAAATAAATAAATAAATAAATAAAGTAAACAATAATCAGATTAGCCTGTAAAACTTACTGTATTTAATTATAAATTAAAAAGAAAATTCATCAAAAATATATTTTTAATTATTACAAATAAACTAGAGCAAGTCGAAACTGGCGTTGTCGGAAGGGCCCCGCAAGTCGGACCCTGAAATTCGGGCAAAGGTAAATTGAAATGAGTGTGGACACACTAATGTGTTTGATACAGTAATTTGCGGGACACAGTGATCATTTTGGACACAACAATGTGCTGGACACACTTATTTTGGTGTCTTTTCGAAGATTTTACCAATCAAGAAAAGTACGGTTTTCAGCTCGTTTGACATGTTTTTGCAAAAAAATGGCTGCCAATAGTCAAAACTGAATGCTCTATTGTTTCTGTACTGATCATATAAACATGTTAATATAGCCTGTCCAAATCAGACTTAAAATACAAACTAGAGGCTCAGGTGAGCCTGTATCGCTCACCTGACTTAAGTACACCCACTGAGTGCTAAAAAAATATATGCATGATGTCTGCTAAAGATGACTCTTATAAAGAATCATTAGTTGGTGTTATTAAATTTAGACTTACTGAATGCTCAACAATTTTGCCATTATATTTTATCAGGCATCTATTATGATTTTCAAGATATTAGTAAAAAACCATAACAAAATGACAAATCAGGTGCAATAACTCTTATTAAAGGTCATCTTACCACTTCAGTACAACTATAATGTAGCTCTTAACATGCTGAACATTTTTGCCATTACAATTTATCAGCCATCTATTACGGTTTTTTGAGATATTATAAAAAAAAATCGTAACAAAATGACAAATTGGGGGAAATAACTCTTATAAAAAGTCATCTTACAACTACGGTACAATTATATTAAATGTAGCCCTTGACATGATGAACATTTTTGCCATTATATTTTATCAGCCATCTATTAGGGTTTTCCAGATTATAAGTCAAAACCCATATCAAAATAATGCACAGGGGCAGTAACTCTTATAAAGAGTCATGGGACGACTTCGGTCCAAATGTATTAAATGTAGTCCTTTTCATGCTGAAATTTTTGCCATTACATTTGATCAGCCATCTATTATGGTTTTAGAGATACAAGGCAAAAACCATAACAAAGTAACGAATCAGGGGCAATAACTCAAAATAATGCACAGGGGCAATAACTCTTATAAAGAGTCATGGGACGACTTCGGTCCAAATGTATTAAATGTAGTCCTTTTCATGCTGAACATTTTTGCCATTACATTTTATCAGCCATCTATTACGGTTTTCGAGATATTAAACATTTTTCATATCACCCAATCAAAAACTAGAATTGCCCATGGCGGCCACATTTGTAGTCCGATCAGGACGAAATGAGGAAATTTTGTGAAGGACCTCCCATAGATGCTTCCTGTAAAGTATGGTTCCATTTGGCCAAGCGCTTTCGGAGAAGAATAATTTTTTACATCAGCCAATCAAAAACAAGGATTGCCCATGGCAGCCATATTTGTAGTCCGATCGTGACGAAATGAGGAAACTTTGTAAAGGACCTCCCATAGATGCTTCCTGTAAAGTATGGTTCCATTTGGCCAAGCGGTTACGGAGAAGAATTTTTTACATCAGCCAATCAAAAACAAGGATTGCCCATGGCGGCCATATTTGTAGTCCGATCGTGACGAAATGAGGGAACTTTGTAAAGGACCTCCCATTGATGCTTCCTGTAAAGTATGGTTCCATTTGGCCAAGCGGTTTCGGAGAAGAATAATTTTTTACATCAGCCAATCAAAAACAAGGATTGCCCATGGCGGCCATATTTGTAGTCCGATCATGACGAAATGAGGAAACTTTGTAAAGGACCTCTCATAGATGCTTCCTGTAAAATATGGTTCCATTTGGCCAAGCGGTTTCAGAGGAGAGGATTTTTTATATCAGCCAATCAGAAACGAGAATTGCCCATGGCGGCCATATTTGTAGTCCGATCGGAACGAAATGAGGAAACTTTGTAAAGGACCTCCCATAGATGCTTCCTGTAAAGTATGATTCTATTTGGCCAAGCAGTTTCAGAGAAGAATTTTTTATATCAGCCAATCAGAAACAAGAATTGCCCATGTCGGCCATATTTGTAGTCCGATCGGGACGAAATGAGGAAATTTTGTAAAGGACCTCCCATAGATGCTTCCTGCCAAGTTTGGTTCCATTTGGCCAAGTGGTTTCACAGGAGAAGATTTTTTAAAATTCGGCCAATCAGAATTAAGAATTGCCCATGGCGGCCATGTTTGTTGTCCGATCGGGACGAAATGAGGAAACTTTATAAAGGACCTTACATAGAAGCTTCCTGCTAAGTTTGGTTCCATTTGGCCCAGTGGTTTCAGAGGAGAAGATTAAAATCTGAAAAGTTTACGGACGGACGACGGACAGACGACGGACGCCAAGTGATAGCAATAGCTCACATGACCCTTCGGGTCAGGTGAGCTAAAAAGAAGTTACGATTTTGGGTATTGGTCCCCTTCCAACCCTTATATCTGGGAAACAGTAAGAGCTACGTCAAACTGTTGACATATTACCGAAAGCTCTTAAAAAGACGAATCCAATGAAAAAAATCCTATCAAAATCGGATGGGAAATAAATATCTATATACATTTTAAAAGTACCGTTTTTGGCCCCTTTGACCCATTTTTACTCCAAAATGGCTGCCAATAGCTAAAATCCATTAACGTGTCCTTTTTGTACTCATCAAAGCAAATATATTAAAAAAAAGGTTTGTCAAAATCGGACTTAAAATAAAAAAGTTATGATTTT
>JAOXYH010018608.1:0-11882 GCA_028566455.1 Botula fusca | reverse complement strand
ATATGTTTTATGGTTTTTGAAGTCAAAAACTATTAAAATATTAAATTCGGACTTTGAACTCGTATAAGGAGTCTTCGGGTGAGTTTGGTTGAAAAATGTTACATGTAGAACTCGATATGTTTATTATTTTCTCTTCTATATTTCACGGATATTTTAAGGTGTTTAAGATATGAGCTGAAGATCATTAGTGACGTTCTTAGGGGTCTACGGATAAATTAACGGTGCGTGTCATTTTTCAAGAGGAGATGTTAAATTTTTCGACCAAATGTAATAAAGTTGCGTCTTGCTACTCTTAACGTTGTCTATCCTTTTTTTTCTTTATCATCTCCTAGGGTTACTGAATTCAAGTGATAACAAGGTTTCGAACGGTGTTTTGAACGATAACTCAGAAATAACAAATCATAGTCTTTTCGTCAGCTCAAGACACTTCGTGTATGACTTGCACGTTGAGTAGAATGCAGAAATGTTCTATCGCGAACTCTTAAAGAGAGACAAATTTGAAAATGTGACAGAAATATAATAATCATACAGAACACAACATCGTCTTCTTGTCGTCAAATATGGAATCACGCTTGTAAACACTGCAACAAAGCCAGCCCAATCTAAAGATGCATTCATTATGTATTGGTGGTATTTTTAATAAATAAAGTTTTATCATGTTGCAAATTTATTGAATTTATTGTAGATACTATGAGCAAATAACATAAAATTAAGCAAGTTATCTATATTTTCTTTTATTTACAGTGAATTTTTTCCTCAAAATGTATTCTGAAAATTTAAAATAAATAAATAAATATTATGTGTATTGGCATATTGTCTGAATACTAGTATATGAATCAACGCAACTTTTGATTGTGTTCTCCCCATCTTGATTCACCCATTTTAGGAATAGTTCAACTTAAGTTCTGAAATACATATTTGGTTGAAATGTGTATACTACTGTGACAAATAGGATAGAAGGTTCATCGGACAGTAGTAATTGTCTATATAATAATATTTCTGTCAAAACCTTCAAAGAAAATTTTAAGTCAATAACAAAGCGTATTGACCGCACAGAAAATTTATTCACCGCGTTAAAAATCACGCGCAAGTTTGCAATGATATTCCTTATTGAAAACGTCATGTACTACATGCAGTCGATTTACAGAATAGAATAAAAGAATAACAGTCTTTTGATTTGGTAAGTATGGGATTTAGTGACGTTGTAAAACAGTGACTTTCACCAAGTCAAAAACAATTCGCATATACTTACAAATGTACCTCAACAAAAGACCGCAATTGTATAATACTGCCTATACATATTAATTCATGAGGGTACTACAGCTCAGTGGTTTTGTTTTGGTACTGACAAGACATCAATAGTTCAAACATTTTATCTTGGTTTAAAATTTAGAATATATTTTTCAACTAAGCCTATCTCCCGAATGCTTAATTATCTTTATATGGTTTTGACCTTTATTTTCTTGTCATTTTGGCATTAGATTTTGCTCTTCATAAATTTAGGTTACCATTGGCTTTGCAACGCATCTCTAAAGAGACATGAATTGCGAATTTCTGCATTAAAATTTGTATAATTGAAGTGAATATGATCAGCGACGTACACACTGTGTATCGGCGTAGCCGCCCCATGCTTGTGTGTACAAGCGACTGAGCTAATTTCGAATGAAATGAGCAGGACATGAAAATATGATATAATTAATAACAGTGTTTTTTCAAGTATAACTAGTATAACGTTTTGAACCCGGTGCCTCTGCACTTTGCATGATAGCATTTAAACAAAACGGTTTTTAAAAATTTAAATTATTTTAAGGTGGCTACTGTCTTTCCGACAAATATCGTATATATTCTTTCTGTTATATCAAAACGTATTTTTAGCCAATCCAAACATTTTTATAATTATTTGAAATTAAAACTATATGTAAACAAACTACGAAAATTCCAATATTCCTTGAAGAAAAATAATATGTTCAAAATGATATAGATACGCAAAAATCATATCCTCTAATATAAATAAATGAACTGTTACCTCAAACCAACACTATGAAGTCAGCGTGTCCTATATTGTTCCGTATGCACCAATAATTCTGTAAATCCAAATTTGATGGTAAGTTCCCTGATGACCCTCTCTGAATATAAGTCGCTAGATAAGCTGTAAACATAAGATTAAACTAGTAAGAATATCTCCGTTAGTGTGACCTTTCCTTTATCTGCGGCAACACGGAAAGTTTTTGGCCGCATGTCTTACATGTAATCCTAAGTTTTCCACCGCCTGTTGCGTATACATAGCAACTCGGAGACGGCCACTCAAAACAAATGTGTTTGTCAGATGATTTTTAAAGTATATAGCTATTAGTTCGTCGGAAATCAACCAAACCGTGTTGGAATTACATTTTAATGTCGATATTTTTTATCGTTCCCTCAGCAGGACTCGCACTTACGCCGTTGTGACATTGTGGCACCAAAATCGCCGGCATTATGACAACGGCCCTAGACCACTCGACAAAATCCGCTTTATAAAAATTAAGAAATATTTCATCGTCGCTGTATATTTATCATCATTTAAAATAGGCTTGTTTTCGCTGATAAATAAGTAAAAACAACGATAACGCACGTTTACGATCATGAAAAAACAACGTGTGATGCATTACATTCCGACTTTGATGCATCAGATGTGCACAGTTCGTAAATTAATTACTCGTCAGCGATGCTAGGGATGAAAACTTTGGAAGACCACAACTGTTATCAAAAATTTGTAAAAGCAAGGACATGCCAAAATAACTGAAATAGGGAGCCAAAACCATCTACGGACAGTGCTTTGCACGAGGGAGATAACTCTGTAGTTTTAATATATTTTGTGGAATTTAAAAACGTTGAATTTAAAAGTATCATTTCGGGCCAGTACCGAAGTACTAACTACTGAGCTGATGATACCCTCGGGGACTAACAGTCCACCAGCAGTGGCATGTGAAATATTTCTATTCTGATATGGGAGATTTTACGGAAATACAGTTATATTGGACTGAACGTAACCTTTGTATAAACAACGCAGTTATTAAGGACGTTTTCGTGCACACACTATATAGTGAAAGCGTCAATTTCAGTAAATCTTTTGTGACGAAGCCATATATTTATCAGAAGTTGAAACCCTTGGCTGTCACGGTTACCTTTGTTCTTTGTACTCCGCATGTTAGGATATAGCTTTAATAATCAAATAATTTTTATTGCAATGTAAGGGATTATAAAGAAACGTGTCATACAGTCACAGAAATACAGTATATATGTTACAGTAAATGTATGTAATTAGGAATTACATGAAATTACTAAAAAGTCAGGAATTACATGTAATACCTAATGGGCTTGGTAATTACATGAAATTACTAAATTTCTTAAGTAATTACATGAAATTCCTAGAATTTTTTATTGATTTTACACAAATTTACTGAATCTGTATAAGATAGGGTTTTGAAAATAATAAAGTTTTTGATAACTTCTCTTACCCATATGGTGGATTAACATCTTGATACTTTCCCTGAACACCCCAGAGTGAGGGTCAAAGTGGGTCAAAGTTGTCAGGTGTTTAATGTTTAAATGTACTAGTTTACTTAGTAGGCCAATGAATGTGAACGCTACATCTATTTTGAAAATTCTAACGTAGCTAAAACATTGTCCGCCATTTATGAAAATTGTGTGTCATTCCAGCAGACAAGGCTCAAAATGTCAATTTTATGAACACCAGGTGATGTTGTTTTTTTCCTAAAGGATATTGAATTATGAAGTATATGATGTGTGTAGTAGCAATGTACAAAAAAGGGAAAGACACCTTAGTGAAAAAAAAAACTTGAAAAAAAACTAAGAAATGATTGTGCGAAGTACACGGAAACGGGTGTTGTAGCCTATTGATATTGGCAATATGTAACAATTAATGTTCCTAGTGATAGGGGTAGCGGAGATCCCATGAATCTGATGTGCGTTTTAATTGGTATCAATGATAGAATAATTGAAATTATGTAGGCTTAGCCTGCTGCCTAATCCATTTCAGCTTTATACTGAATAAAATATTGTTTAAATTAAATTAAACTAAATTAAAAAATTAATGATAGAATAAGCAATATAAACTTGGCACTATATATGGAATTTGATCACAACGTTTCGCTGCTCTATTTAAAAAATTCTCTTGCAGACTTTATTGAAAAAGAAAGTGTGATAGATTACATACCGATTTTCATGCATTGGACGTGCACATTTCGTAAATGAATGACTCGTCAGTGATGCTGGGAACAAAACTTTTATAAAAAAAATTAATAATCATGTTAACAAGAGCACATGTTAAAGTGTCCGAAATAGCAAGCCGAACCCTTTACTGAGAGAGCTTTGCATAAGGGAAATAACTCTGTAGTTTTATTGAATTTTGAGGACTAAGGCCCTGATATTTGTGATCGCCAGACATCAAGAGAATATGGAATTTGAAAAAAAAAACAACAAAAAAGAAAAAAAAACACAAAACAAACACACCCACCCTAAAAAACAAAGAAAAAACATTCCAAGTGCTCGAAAGCTGGTTTACTTTGTAATCCAAGGTGTCACAGCAGTAGCACATGTCAAAACAAATAAACACAGAAACTTTTAATATTCATGTAAATATGTTAAAATGTTGCTTTCAGTTGGAAAATCTTTTATTGGCATTTCTCTTCCAGTATTATGAGCATAAATTTGATTCAGGAAATATGTGTAAAATCACTTTGAAAAGTCAGCAATTTCATGTAATTACTGGCAGATTCAGAAATTTCATATAATTACTAATGAAGTCAGTGATTACACGAAATTCCTAAAATTTTCAGTAAAATTCCTAATTATATATATTTACTGTAACATATATATACATATATATCCAAATGTTCTATTTTCACAGAAATGTATTTTATAAGAATAAATTGGCGTGCTCGAAATTTGATGCATTTCATTTTAACTCACACATCTGATGACTTTGGAAATGCATAGCTTCAAAAGCAGAAATTTTTCTTAAGATATAAATGCGTGTACCTTTGCGTCAGTCCATGATTTGAGTGGATTTTGGGGATAAGGAAAGAAAAGGTATGTTGAATTTCCATTTACCACCACATCTGGACTCAAAGTTTCTGGAATACCTGCGAATAGTATGTAAATAAACATGTGTTGCCATAGTAAAAAGGGATGATGGGATGTGAAAATGTGTTAAAGTGTATGTAAGTCAATTTTATTTCGTCCTTAATATAATGGTCTGGAATCTAACTTAAACAAACTTTAAGTCAATATTTTCTTCACCAGTACTACGACATGATAATTTGTATCATAGTATTCTCTTTGTCGACAAAAATCCAAAATTTGTAGCAGAGCAGGAAAATATTTTGACTATTGTGGCTAATTCTGTACAAACACTGAAGGTTTCTAGTTTTATGGAACTGCATTATACTCAAGAATAGCGCCTTTAAATATAAATATAACTACAGAAACCTAAGAAGTATTAAGTACTAGTACATGTAAGAATCAAAATCTGGTGGCACATGATAAAGAAAGAATTTTTTTTCAGAAATACTAGAATTTACTAATTAACTTGCCCTTTTGAGATCATTTTTAAATAGAACTCACTGCAAACAAGGCAAATAACTTCTCACGAAACAACTTTTTGTGTCGATTCTATGTAATATTATTTGACAGCAGAATGAAAGGTGTAGAGATTCACACCTATTTTATTATTGATTCAGGATATCTGTAGAGTTCAACACAAAACCTTGTTGCCTTTCCTAGATGTAATTCACAGAGAATGCCCTACAAATCCATATATTCAAGAAAGGTAATTCATTGATTTCTACATGGAAGGCACTGAAATTAAATAGCCTAAAAACTGAAACTGGTGATATCTGGAAGTACTGTTTATTGTTTTTGCTAATAGTTTGGTAAAGACATTAAAACAAGCAATTAAATGTTAAAATCTTAAATCATCATGTACCACCTTTTATTATATAAATTTGTATTTTTATTTAATGCTATACTTTAAGTGCTGATCAAATTGTATTTCAACGTGAGTTGCTACATATCTTGACCTTTATCTTGAAATTGACAAAGCGGGACGACTGAGGTCAAAAAATTTACGACGAAAGAGATGACTTCAATTCTCCGATTGTAAAACTTTCCTTTCTTTCATAGCAATATTCCAGCAGCACCTTCGTACGGAGTATATATTTCTCAGTTAATACGATACTCTAGAGCGCACTTTTCTATCAAAATTTGTTTTTGGATGGAGGGTGACTACTTGACTAGTAAGCTTCTCAATTAGTGGTTGAAGTGTTTACTTCGTAAGTTTTGCAATCGCAATCACGAACTGGGTGATCGTTAAGGAATGTCTATCTTACAGCTGATTAGCGACCTGTTTCCCGTGTAATAGTATAATCTCCGACCTTTTCGTTCATGATTGCTTGCCGGATTTTGGCCGTGAGCAACACGACATGTACCACATGTGGAACAAGAACAGCGTATCTCTCCAGAGCACCTGAGTTCGTCATCGGATTTTTTTTTTGGGGGGGGCGGTGGTTCGTGTTGTTCATTTCCGGTCTTTAGTTTGTGTGTTTGTTGTTCGTTGTTTTGTTCATTCACGGCCTTGTCACTTGCTTTAGAATATATGAGATTTGATTTCAGTTTGGTATCTTCTGGATTTTATTTCATCAAAATTTTATAAAATGACTAACAATTAGTAACAACATTAACAATGATGTTTAAGGAATAACAGGAAACACGTACTAATAGGTAAGAATTAAATTACTAGCCTGATTGTAATAAGCTCACTATAGTATAAGCATAGAACATTTCTGAAATGAATAATGATTATGTTCATGAAATAATTTCGTTGAATGTACTTACAGATAGGATTAGGAGAACTCCACTCCCCTGATTCTAGACACGCTGCCACAGTTGCATTGGATCTGGGCCAAATTAGACGAAAGCCAGTATCACAAGTGTATGAAGCTGTACCTCCAGAGACTACTACCGTTCCGTTGTTAATTTTTCTATCATTTGGGCACGTTTTATCTATAATCACAAACACATGACGCAGTTCTGTATTCATATGATATTGGTTTTAAGTAATGAATTATTCCAAAATAACAATACAACACGTATATAATGATACGGATTGGGTCTCAACGCATCCATCTCTCTTGAAGACTATCATCAGCCAAATTGAATAGACTTTATTATTTACAGCCCTGGTGTCAGTCAGATCAAAGTAATTAGGCTTACAAGTGACTTCCGCGGAAGAAATGAAAAAAAATCACAAATCACATTTCATGAATTGCGCTTTTATATCAATTGATTTTATAAAATTAACTGCAATGTTTGTCGTATTTTTAAAATCAGAATGGTTTCTAAGATAAATAAAGAAAACAGATAGGCATTTATATACATTAAAAAAACTTGAAATCGAAGGGCTAACGGTTTATATTTCTCATGGGATTCCGAAGCTTTTCAAGGTAAAGCTATTGGGTTAATTTTTAGACATTTACAAAAATATTTGTTGGCCCAGTAACCCGTAAAGATTTCGAATTAGATTGCTGCTAAATTAACATGCCCGCTTTATCACATGTATTATGATTATCCCTAGATATTTACCTTAAGAGACAAGGTAACACTTCGATCGATTATTGAAGCTATATTTTTATAAAGCGGATGTGGTAGAGTGGTCTAGGTCTAGTGGTTTTAATGCAGGCGATTCGGTGCCGAAGTGTCACAAAGGTGCGAGTTCGAGCTCCGCTGAGGGAACGATAAAATTTGTCAGCATTAAATCTATAATAAATTGCGTTAGTCAGTACTATAAAGTCTGTACTAGTGTTATTACATGCGTTAATGTCTTGCATTTACAAAAAGTGATCTCGGTGAAAAATGAGGTTAATTAGTATGCTTAAGACGGTTGGCGGTTCTTTCTGTGTATTCGGTCTCCGTTAAAAGCAAGATGTCTTCAAGAATACCGCTGAAAGATTGCTGCAAAAATTTCAAGACTTTAACGAGACATTTTAGTTTGGGAATTATAAGTACACATGAGATGTTCTGAAGCTGAATATCCTTTTACTGGCATTTTCTCTGTATAATGATCCTGTGATATCATATAAAGGAATCCCTTAAATGGCTTTTAAAACCCACAAAAATAACAATTCCCGTTCAGCTCACCTATTTAGTTTACCCTTTTCTTAACCTCATTTTAATACAATGTTCACGTATTGTTTAAGCATTTGTTAGCTCTACCTCCGAAATAGGTAACAAGAAAGAGTATAAAAAATTTAATCGAATAAAAAGTGAAAAAAAAGACAAAACAGAGAAATGTTACCTTATTTCTCACCAGCATTTACCAGGTACACAGTAATTACCTTTATTTTACAAACAATGGCTAACCATCATTACAGGAGAATTTAATAGTATACAAAAACTCTACCTTTTGGTATACAACATTGGATGTCTGAACCTTTACAACACAGGCCTCTTTTATATGTCCCAGAGCAGTCAAGATCTTTCTTCTGACAGACGCCATTTAATTTCTGACATCGTCGGCTTCCTGTATGAGAAATCACTTTGGTTAATTCTGAAAACCGAAAAATGTAGGGTTTTGATATATCTGAATACAACCGAACATTTCCTGTTAGAGTTAGATTTACACTGTTCCCCTTTCACTGCCCTTTTCAGTGTGTGCAACTGTCATCACTGCTAATGAAGGATTTTGTCAATTTGAAAATTTCGTACTTTAGCGTATTCATGGTCAATGGTTTATATGACTGAAACTTCACAGAAACACCAAAAACAAACTGAAAACAGTAATAAAAGCGGAATGACGGAAAACCTATTATATCTCATGGCCTATAGCTATTGCGTTCGATTTTTTATCACAAGGTCAATCGTTGAACAAATCAAAACTAGGAATATTCATCCTGTAACAATGATTTCGAAGTTTTTTTTAGGTAAAAAGTAAAATTAAGGACAAAATATTTGTGATCTTCGATTTTCGAAATAATATGTTTCTTGGTTTCAAAACAACAGACAAAGCCTTTCAGATAGTTACTGCGGACTTGACAACTTACATTTAATTCTTTAACTGAATAATACACCACTGTATATGTTGCTTTCTTTACGTACAAACACGATTTAAGATAATGTTTTCAGTAACAACACATCATAACACAAATTCCCTTGGGTTTTGGGGTCCCAGTTGGATAAAACAAAGTGATACATGTCATACCAATTTTGATGCATCGTATATATAGTAAACAAAGGAGTTGAAATTATTAATTTGTGATTCACACTAAGCTGACAGTTCAAAAGAGTACACACACACACAGACGAAGAGAAAGAGATTGAATTATTTTTCAAATAATCATTTTACCTCTCTAGGACAGGAGATACATCTGCAAATTTAAGTAAAAAAATTGTCAATTTGGATAAAATCAGACGCGGAAATACGTTGGTTTAAAGCAACCCTTTGATATAAGTTTATACAATTAAAAGAAGAGAAAAAGTAAAAATCTAATAAAAAAAATCTGCAATATATTTTGTTTAATTTAAATTGTGTCTGTTTAGTTTAAATTGTGTCTCTTCGTAGGAGAAAACCTTACGAACATAATGAAGAATGGAGAAAAATCAGACAGTTATATTAATCCCTGTCTCATAATAAATTATATGGTCAATAATCGTTGGACTCTCTTAATGGTCATCAAAACAAACTACAATAAATGTCCAGATTTTGACAGTGATTTTATACTGTGCACATCCAAACCAATCGTAATTTATAAATTGCAATGGGTAGCAGCACCTAGTAGGTATATTAAACATAAACAACTTTTTGCGAAACAATTTTTTTGAAATTTCTGTTATTCACGATCTATTTTCTTTCCGTTTTTCAACACAAGCCAAAATGAATAAAGGCAGATCACAGTTCGCGATGTTTCCTACAGGTAAATTGTTTACAACTACCGATGTCAATTATACCTGTAATAGGATAATTGCATCACCTGTTGCACGGAGAAGTGTAAGTAAAGCTCTTTTTATGTTTGTTTTGGATGTATGCAGAAATGGGAAAAAAATAAAATAGCAAAAACCAGGTACTGTGTTTTCACTTATTTTACTATATTTTTCATCTAGATGCTGTTACCATTTAAAATCTTTAAATTTAAATGGGTTTGGCTGTATTCAGTATTAAATTACGCCCAAAACATGACAATTTTGAAATTTGTTTAGATGAACCTTGGCAATCTCAGTCAACGGCAACTTTGGAATGACATTGGTCAACTATACCACAAATAAAAACAAACACAGAAAATATTACTCAGCTATAACATTTACAAATCTCAATTCGCTCCTAATGTCCCCGTTTCGACAATATGACACTGTACAAATCTTAAAATTATTCTTCTGTCTTCATCATTACTGATGATTCAACAAATTTAGATTGAAATTAAGTTATTATAGCAATACATCATTATTTGTACATGTATATCAGATAGATAAATGTTTACATGGGATATAAAATACCAATTGTATTAAACTATACTCTATTTAAAACAAAATGTGATACATTTCATTTCTATGTTAGTGCATCGGACGTGCACATTTCGTAAATTAATCGCTCGTCAGCGATGCTTGGGACCAAATCTTTGGAAGACCACAAATGTTATCAAAAATCTATAAGAGCGAGAACATGTCAAAATGACCGAAATGGGAAGCCAAAACCATATACGGACAGAGCTTTGCATAAGGGAGGTAACTCCGTAGTTTTATTTAATTGTGGGAATTTGAACACGTTACATTTAAAAGTATCGTTTCCGGCCGCCATCGAAGACATGGTACTGAGCTGGTGATTCTCTCGTGGAATAACAGTGCACCAGCTGTTGCATGGACTCAGTGGTACTAAAACAAAGTGTGATACATTTCGTAGCGATTTTAGTGCATCGGATGTGCGTGAATTGGTTACTCGTCATCGATGCTAGGGACCAAAACTTTGGAAGACCGCAACTGGAACAAACATTTACAGACCGTTTCCGTCCATTCAAGAATATTCTATATGAAAATATTGCAAACCGAAACGAAATTCCCGCTGATAGTTCATAAACATAGCTGTTTTGAATATGTTACCATAGGTTCTGAATGCATCGTTATCAATTGTGGTATTATTCAAATCCACCCATGACAATGATCCAGTATGCCTGGTAACCGAGTTCAAATAAATATTATGCGATGATATAACCAATACTATATTTTAAACCGTTCTTTGGAATTTTTAAGATATTTACAATATTGTACATATGGTTATGATTAAAGTTTTCCTCAAACTGGATATTTTGCATTCAGTTATTGTTTTACCACAATATGATACTGCTGATTATCGGTTTATGCGTGATGGTGATGTGAGGAATCGCATAAGTTTGTTTTGTAAATGTTATATGTAATAAGAAATAACATAATACTAAATACCATGGGAAATGTCCAAAAGAGTAAAGTCGATAGGACTGCACGATAAGATTGAGAAATGTACAATTGGCAGAAAGCTGTCATAATCCTGACTTGGTACAGGCATTTTCAAATGAAAATGGCGAGTTAAATCCATGTTGTAGAGCATGTCAAACCTCCTACATGTATATCGTGTCCACAATTATGTTAAAATATTTTTCTAACAGTCAGTCACTGCAAAAGAACATACTGATTGTAAAGTAAGAGGAAGGCAAAAGTTCATCCTATGGAGAAAGTCTTTTTTATGGCTTTAAACCGGTTGCTAATCAAATATGATACATTTCATACCGATTTTAATGCATCGGATGTGCACATTTCGTAAATAAATTACTCGTCAGCGATGCTAGGGACCAAAACTTTGG
>JAOXYH010018607.1:0-19100 GCA_028566455.1 Botula fusca | reverse complement strand
GTCGCCGTCGCCGTCGTCGCCGGAAAGTAATCCCTATGTCTCGCCTTCAGCGACATTCGTCGCAGGCGAGACAAAAATGAAATACTTACAACTACAAAAACAACCCGCTATACAAAATCTAGGAGAAAATAGTGTGGCGTGCGGAGTGCGTTTATATATGAGCTCCATCTAGTATTTTATATTTTTTAATTAAATGAGTCATTTTTAAATTTACTTCATGGGGTTAAATGCCACTTGCAGCAGTATTACAGATATATCTTGAAGATCAGTTTCCCTGACAGAGAAAGCCGAGAATCATCGACCTTATCATGTAGAAGGTGTCGCGTAAAACCGGCAGCAAAGTCAGGCGTGACGCGGGGAGAATAGAAAATTTTATCCGTGAACCTGTCAAAAAGCTTCTTTAGAAATGTATGTAAAATATTTTCTCGCGCTTGAAACGGGAAAGCTTTTAGAATTAAGCGGGATGTGGGAAAGGGGCCCCTCTTTATTGTGACCCTTCATGTATGGTATTTGGCAAAACGGGATGCAAACTCGTACCAAAGTGGTAATCTGCCCCTGGTATGAATACAACGGGTTCAAGTTTATCTTCCATTCTTTATACCTTTGAAATAGTTGTATGTATTTTGGGGTTTGAAAACAGCAGGAAATTCGTCGAATTTTAATATTACCATTTTATCGAGACTACAAGATAAATATATCAAGGTTCAGGTGTGTGATGTTTTTGGTGTTTTCACTCACCTCCGTCCATTATTCCCATAAAAAATCCTTTGAAAAAGTGTACCACGATCATAACTTCATACACGCTGCACCATGGTATAGCAGCGACTACGAAAGACAAGAGTAAGCAAGGTACGAACATCTGAATAAGTTTGTTGAACCGATCAAAAATAATACCCACAGCCAATGATCCTGCTAGATATCCAATTGTATTTCCGTTAAAGAAAAATGATGCCTGGTCAAAGCTACATCCAGTTATCTTTTGTAAATCTAGCAAGGTTGGTCCAAACTGGCCAATGTTGAGCCCCTGAAAAAAAGTAAAAAGGTGTTTTCGAAGTTGAAATAGATCATACTGGACATCCGGCCCAGTAAACTAATAGAATCAACTGGATCGAACAAATTTTAACTGGACATTTCATATACTCACAATGAAGAATTTGAAAACTTTTACTGGACATTTGGTCCAGTAATATATAAAGTTTATCGGACCGAACCAATTTTTACTGGTTTTTGCCTTCGGTCCGGTGAACTTCGGAATGAATGATTGAAATGTATGCTTAGGGTGAACACAAGCACGTACCATGCTTGTGCGATCAAATGTCTGATTAGGTGAACACAATGCTTGTAAGCCTGAATGTATGATTTGTGTGAACAAAAGCAGGTACTGTACTTGTACGGCAGAATTTCTGATTTGGATGAAAACATGAAGGTGTCAACATTGGTACGGCTAAATATCTGATTTGGTGAACAAAAACAGGTATAATACTTGTACGGTAGAATTTCAGATAAGGATAAAAACATTATGATGTCAATACTTGTATGGCTGAATATCTGATCACAAGCAAGATTCATATTCGTATTGCCCATGTCTGTTTCAGATTAACACGTGAAGATGCCGTACTTGTTCGGATGAATCTTGCTAATGAGGAAAACACGTGTAAGCACCATAATTGCACGACCGAATGTCCAATTAGGGTGAACATATGCAGGCGCCATACTTGTCTGGTTAGGGTCAACAAAAACAGGTGTCAAACTTTTACACCAGAATGTCTGATCAGAGTGAATAAAAGCAGGTGCCATAATTGTATGTCAGAATGTCTGATTAGGATGAAAACATGATGGTGTCAATACCTGTATGAAAGAATTTATGAATAGGGTAAACAAAAACAGGTGTCATACATGTATGGCAGAGTTCTTGATCACATGTAAACATGAAGGTGTCAATACTTGTATGGCCGAATACCTGATTAGGGTGAACCCAACCAAGTTTCATATTTGTCTTGCTAATGTCTGTTTAGGATGAACACATGACGGTTTCATACACGTACGACTATATGTACGACTACATGTTCGATAAGGACGAAAACTCGCGCAAGTCCAATACTTGTACGCCTAAATGTATAAAATTGGTGAACACATGAAGGTGCCATACTTGTACGACTAAACGTCCGATTAGGGTGAACACGTGGAGTTGTCATACTTATACGGCTTAATGTCAAGTTTGGTCGATCACAAAAAAGTGTCATACCTGTATGGCTGAATGTCGGATTGGGATGAACACATGCAAGTACCATACTTGTACAGTTGAATGTATGATACGAGTAAACACATGCAGGTGCCATACTTGTACATACGATTGAATCACTGACAAGCGTGAGCACATGCAGGTTACATACTTGTATGGCTACATGTCTAATAAGTATGAACGTAGGCGGTGTCATACTTGAACGGCTAAATGTCTGATTACAGTGAACACGTGCAGGCGCCATATTGTACGGCTGAATGTCTAAGGGTGAACAAAAGCAGATAGCATACTTTTATGGCAGAATGTCTGATTAGGGTGAGTAAAAGCAGGTACCATATGTGTACTGCAGAATTTTTGATCCGATGAAAACATGAAGGGGTCAATACTCGTATTTTTTAATATCTAATTAGGGTGAACCCAAGCAAGTTTCATATTTTTCTTGCTGATGTCTGTTTAAGATGAACACATGAAGGTGTCATACATGTACGACTAAATATCCGATTAGGATAAAACTCGCGCAAGTCCTATACTTGTACCTCTGAAATTCTAACAGGGTCGAACACTTGCAGGTACCATACTTGAATGTCTGATTAGTGTCAACATTTGCAGATGTCATATTTTTTCTACTGAATTAGAGTGAACAAAAGCAGGTGTCATACTTGTACTACCGAATGTCTGATTAGTATGAACATCTTCCGGTTGCATACTTGTACGTTTGACTGTCTGATTATGGCGAACACTTGCATGAAGGGGCCATAATTGTTCGGCTGAATGTTTGCTTAGAATAAACACAGACAGGAACAACAATCAGTTGTACGGTTGAATGTCTGACTAGGGTCAACGCATGCAGGGCCCATAATTGTACGGTTTAATGTCTGACTAGGGTCAACACATGCAGGGCCCATAATTGTGCGGTTGAATGTCTAATAAGGGTGAACACAGGAAGGTGCACACTTCACCCATCCTGAAATGTTTTCATTTGATCTATGACAAGACAATCAATATCACCACAAAAATTATCGTCAGCTACTTTGTCGTTACTAAAGTTCTGCAATGAAACATACGGACAAATATGCTAGAAGTAAAAGTTACTAGTGTATGAATATCCTACAGTATCGATGGGGGTTTCTCATCAGCATATTTTCGAAAGGGGACTACATAGGAACTGTTTTAGCCCATATTGCTTCTAAGGTGTTTAGTACTTTCATAAAAAAAATTATATCGTTTAGGGCAATCTTAAGGCTAATTGGCATACCAATTTTACTTCTAAGGTGTTTAGTAGTTTCAGAGAAACTTTTAAATTGTTTTGGTCAATGTTTAGGCCAACTCCCATTTAAAATCGACAAAATTCAAAGAACACTTTCAATATTCTGAAAGGTCCTAACACAGTTTTAACATTTTTAATCACAATAGATCTGAATGAGACCTAAAAGGAGATAGTTTTCGACATTTTAAGAAATGTTAGTGCATTTTACCTCTATATAATGTTTAAAGTAACATGGGCCATATTGACTGGTGGGACGGGCACAGAGTTTTGAAATTAGACACTGCGATTTTGATAACAAAATGGAATCCATATAGATCGGACGGTTTCAGAGGACGTTTCACAAAACTTTTATGGAAGACAAATGCCAAGTAATGGCAAATATTAATCCTGGTTTTGTCCAGTTGAGCTAAAACTTACCAAAATCCAGAAATTATAACAGATAAATACAAATATTGTAAATTTTTGTCGGAACATCTTGTCTTTCTTCAGTCTTGTTCGGAACAGCGCTACAGCTGCTGTTTCTCTTGTACTTGAAGCTTCAAGATCAACTTGTCCATTCATCAAGTTGCTTTGAAGCTCATTGTCTTCATGTAATTCGGTGTCCCGTTTTCTATTCATTTCCTTTCCTGCAAAACAAAATGCATTGTACAGGTTTATTAAATAAGGGCGAGTTCTATAAAACGAAAAGAATATTATACTGACTATAGTCAAGTGTTCTTGGGTTACGACCGCATATCTCTCCTATGGAGTGAGTTTACTCCGCTCTGATGCACCGTTCATGCATTAGTATTTATGCGTAGTATGTGTGACGTTACGTCAGAAAAAGTAACCGATATTGCCTCTAAGATGTGCATTCTTAATTTGTGCACGTGAGGAAACGCCAAGAGCTTTGGTGGCGCATTCGAAAGGTTTACGATACGCATCAATTGTGCTTGTGGCCCCGGCTTTAAAACCACGAAATGCCGTCTCAAAAAGCAGTCTTCACTGTTATACATGCACGTCAAATACGTAAAATTTCACATTTACTCTTGAAGCACAACGTATCAGTATCTTTAATTTTCAAAATCAAAGCACCATATTTAACATTTTTTTAAAACTGGATTTTATAATCTTAAAAATCTTGAGCCCCGATTTGAGGCAAAACATCTTTGGCGTCAATTTAGTGTCTGACATTCAATGTAACCACGGATGGGAGATCAAGTGATGGCAATAACGCACTTGCCCTTTGGGCCAGGTGAGCTAAAAATATAACAGACGTGCATTGTTAATCTGTGCACGTGTGGGAATATTTACAATAAGGATAAGTTGCGCTTGTGGGTCCGGCTTTAAAATCGCGAAATCGCTGTTATCAATATTTAAAATTTCACACTTACTTTTGGAGCACAGCGTATCAGTATCTTAAATTTTCAAAATCAAAGCACTATATTCCACATTTCTTTAAAAGCTGGATTTTATAATTTCAAAAACCTTGAGCTCCGACCTTGATACAAAACATAAAGTTTCTTACATTTATCTGTAACCATGGATGGAATATCAAAGTAAAACATACAATTTTTAAATATGAATTTGATCCAATCGGCTTTTAAACAATAAACCACAGTGCATTAGATGCTACAATGTAACAATATGTGCAATACATAAACAGTGTTTGATTGATCATAGAGTTACACACATCTGATGCATCAAAATCCGTATGACATATATCATACTTTGTTTTACACGCAGTGTACATGTATAAATATTACAAGTAACTGTCTGGTTTGAGAAAACAAACACCAAGCATTTAAAATTTTTATTCGATTGATTGATAATGGATTGTTTAACGTCAAGCGGCAAATATTTTATGCATATTCAGAACGAGAATACATTCAGTGATACTTCAAAATCATTCAGAAATGGGTTGGGACGGGAAAACCGGAACAACAAATTTTGACTGCCATTGGAAAAGTTTGGAAAGTTGGGTAGGGGCGAGAAATTTAGCCTTCTGTAGCGACTATAATGAGCCTACTCTTTTGGCAATCTACAAAAGGGTTCTTTAACGTGCGAGGAACGTGGCACTCTCCAAACACGTTGCCTACTATGGTCAGCTGCCAGGCATTTCGTATTATAACTCTCCCTATCCAACACCTGGGAAACGCTGGGTACATGTAGCTCTTGTCGTCCGACATTGGTTCCCAGATTTTTGTTGGAAGTGTTGAACCGTGCGATTTAAAAGAAAATTATACATTTTTTTTTAGAAAATTACAGTCTTCAATAACTTTTTATAGATATAATATTTGTATAAATGATTGTTAAAAAGTTAAACCTGTTATCCTGTACATGTACATTGGTGGATCCGATGGGAGGGAGGCTGTGGGTTGGAATCCACTTTTCGGGAAAAAAAATAAAATTACGTGAAAAGTTGTCAAGACTTATATAGACTTTAGTCGCATCTTTTATGCTGCAACACCCCCTTTTTAAAATTGTCTGGATCTATGCCTGCTACAGTTGTATGCTATTGCATATTCCTTTCTTTCTATATACATATATAGAACCGATGTTCGGGCTTTAACTATCTGTGTTGCCTGATACATACATGAACTACAAAAAAATATCAAGAAAAAGTGTATTACCTATCGTTTGGAATTCTGAAATAGAACCCTACATGAGAAACATCTAGTAATTTAGAAGATGTTTTATTTGTTAGCCAAAACAAATTTCTGTGTAACATTTCATATGAGATTCCGTCTGGAACCTATTTCACAGAAAACATATTTGCATACAACTGGTTCCTTTGAATGTGTTTCATGGAAAATATGCCAATTTTTACAGATTGAAGCATTTTCTCAATTACAATGTACCGGTACTCAGTTTTCACCTTGTGGAAGCAAGAAGATAAGCTTAAACATACCTGAACAGCATACATTTGTACATGTACGCAGAACTGTACCTTAACTCTAAATCGCGAACTAATTTGTATTCAGAAAAAACAAATATCAAGTACTAATTTTCGAATTTATTAGATTATTTCCGGCGATGGTAAGACAGTCGAAACTGGTTCTCCAACTGGGCAATCGACAGTATTCCTGACCGAGAGAATATATAACACAAAACGATCATGCAGACGACTGTTTATTTCTCCAACATGTCTAATATATGTATGTACATGTACTTTCTGACACTGACCTTTTCACGTATAGCCATCATAAATTGTACTGTCAATAAAGAATCTGGATTTTGCTCGAAGTTGGCTAAATTTGGACCAGCAGTGCTATGAAATCCAATCAGACACCATCGTGAAAAATAGTTAATTGCGGTTTGGTATCTTCTATATTTTTAATAAAAAAATAATAAAATTCTTACATAGCACCCCCTTAAAGAAAACGCTTTTTGTTGAGAAAAACTTTCTATTTATACAAATATAATATATACATGAATACTGAAGAAAACTGTTTTTAATTCTGGGCAAACAGTCTGCTATTAACTTATCTTTTCCTTTAATATGTCTTATATCCAAATTATAATTTTGCAAAGTTAAACTCCAACGTATCAGTCTTTGATTTTTGTCTTTCATTTTATGAATAAATCTGAGAGGGTTGTGATCACTAAATACAATGATAGGCAGACTTGTAGCTGTAACATAAATTTCAAAATGATGTAAAGGCAAAATTAAGAATAAACTTTCTTTTTCGATGGTGGACTAATTTCTCTGATTTTTGTTAAATTTTTCTTGAAAAATAACACAATATGGTCTATCCCATTTTTACGTTCTTGTAACAAAACACCAGCAGCAGCAACATTACGTGCATCAACAGCTAATTTAAATGGAGGCTCAAAATTTGGTGCTGCTAAAACTGGAGAACTTTCTAGGATGGCTTTAAACTCTTCAAATGCTTTTTCACAACTTTCTGACAAAATAAATTTTACATTTTTTCTTACTAGCTGAGTCAAATATTCGCTAAAGGAAGAGAAATTGAGACAAAATTTTCTGTTATACTCAGCCATTACTGAAAAACGCATCAATTGTTTCTTATTTTCAGGTTTAGGAAAACTAGAACTAGCACTGATCTTAGTATCAATAGGTTTGACCTGACCTTGCCTTACAAGGTGTCCGCACGATCTGTCAAAGGGACCTCATAACAGCCTTTCAGTAAGTTATGTATTTCTCATGTCATGTCAAATTTTGTCAATGCAATCATCAATTCGTGGTATAGGAAATGTATCAGTTTTAGCAACATTGGTGAGTTTTCGGTAGTCGGTATACATGCAAAAAGTTCCATCAGCTTTTGGTACGATGCAGAGCTTCAGCTACTTTTACTAGGCTCGACAAAGTCATTTTCCAAAAGATACTGAACTTTATCATGTACTATGTATTTTTGTTTCACTGCGTTCAGTCTGTAAGGATGCTGTTTCATGGGTACTGAATCGCCTATATCTACATCATGGAAGATTTTGTTCGTACGATTCGGAATAAATGTTTGTACTCGCAAAGTGACTGTTTCAATTGGTCTTTTTGAATCTTGGGAAGACGTTGTAATTTTGAGTCCAAATTTGGTAGAATCTGTGGATATTCCAGCTTTGTTGTTGATTTTTTTCGCAAAAATTATTTTCGGATGGGACAGGGTCAGAACTAATTAAATTTACAGGATGTGCAATATTTGTGCAACTTCTATCTATATAAGGTTTTAACATATTCACATGACATAACCTGTTATGTCTTCGCCTGTCAGGGGTTTGATAAATAATTCAGATCACCTAATGTATTTTCAACAATAAAAGGACCAAACTACGTAGCGTCAAGTGGCTTTTCAGACATAGAAATTAAACAAGTAATTTTTCTCCAGGGTCAACTTGGGTTGCATAGAATTTTTATCATACATAGTTTTTAGCTCACCTGGCCACTTGGTGTCCATCGTCCGTCCGTAAACTTTTTCGAAAACCTTCTCCTCTGAACCGATTTAAACCAAACTTATCCATAAGCATCATTGGGGTCCCTAGATTCTAATTTGTATCTGGCATGTCCGTCGATGAACAAAAATGGCCGTTGTTGCTATAAATAGAACATAGGGGTAAAATGACCATCCAAACTATAGCAGATAAAGAAAAACTGTGAAGGTTGAAAATGTTCAGCACATCGAGTTCTACAAAAGTCTCCATTACCCCGAAATCGTCAGATGGCTCCTTACATGAGTTATTGGGCGTTAAATGCAAATTTTGACGATTTTTGCTGTTTTTCCCCAATATCTTGAAAACAATAAGATAGAGAGAAACTGTGCCAAGCAAAAATGATCAGCACATCAAGCACTACAAAATTCTCAACTACCCGAAATCGTCAGAAGACTCATTACATAAGTTATAGGATGTTAAATGCAAATTTTGACGATTTTTGCTGTTTTTTCCCCAATATCTTGAAAACGATAACAAATAGAGACAAACTGTAATAAGCAAAAATGATCAGCACATCAAGCTCTACAAAAGTCTCCATTACCACGAAATAGTCAGATCACTCCTGACATGAGTTATTGTTGCTGTTTTCCTCCAATATCTTGAAAACAATAACAGATAGAAATTGTAAAAAAGCAAAAATGATCAGCACATCAAGCTCTACAAAAGTCTCCATTACACCGAAATCATCAGATGTCTCCTTACATGAGTTTCTTGGCTTTAAACGTAAATTTTAACCTTGTTTACTGTTTTTGGCCAATTCAAGCTGAAAATGTAAGACAGTCCAGATATAGCAGGTGAGCCTGTAGTTATTAATTCTTGACTTGACTGTGGATTTCTTTTGCTTTTACAAGGTATGTGCGGAAGTCCAAAACATAATCAAGGAGATTTAAGTGTTCATTTTTATCTGATAAGAATTTTTCTTGGAGAAGTTTAAGTGGACCTCTTACCGTATGTCCGAAAACTAGTTCAAATGGGCTAAAACCTAACGATTCCTGGACTGATTCCCTGACAGCTAATAACAGAAAGTGAATGCCTTCATCCCAATGCTTTTCAGTGTCAAAACAGTAAGTCCGAATCATATTTTTCAGAGTTTGTGAAATCGTTCCAAAGCACTATGACTTGCATGATGATAAGCAGACGATATATACTGCTTAATGCCTAGTTCATACATAACTTGCTGGAAAATACCTGACATACCGTTAGAACCTTGATCAGATTGAATTGATTTTGGAAGGTGAAATAAACTGAAAAATTGTGTTAATGCATTTACAATTGTCTTGGTTTTTATACTGCGTAATGGTATGACCTCAGTGAACGTTGTAGTCGCACACATAATAGTATATACAAGTTACAGGATCTGGTTTTCCGTAAAGGACCTACACAGACTATTAAGATCCAAGTGAAAGGCTCTTCAAATGCAGGAATTGGTTGTAATGGAGATTTCGAAATGGTCTGATTCGGTTTGCCTACCATCTGACAAGTGTGAAAAACTTAAAAAATCCAAAATATCTTTCCTACTATTAGGCCAATAGAAATGATTTAGTATTTTACGGTAGGTCCTGTTAACACCAAGGTGTCCAGACAATAGAGTGTCATGAGTCATGGTCAGAATTTCCGATCGATAAACCTTTGGTATTACAATTTGATACTAACGTGATCATTCCACATCAGCAGTTACATCAGATGGTCGCCATTTACACATACGGATACCTTTCCTTGTAAAATAAGTGACAGATTCATGCAAAGTTTCATTTTTGTTCACTGTTCTATTAAATAAATTCGAAATTTCAGGGTCGTTCTGGTATTTAGTGCTAAATTTTGACCTTCAAGGGTTGTGACCTTGACCAGGTAACTTGTCAAGATTTTGTAAAGAACTGGGTATTTCGTCACACACACACTGAGCTGACTCATGAAAGTATCGGCTAAATCAACAACTTTATCAGATTGGGTATTGCTTTCATGAGCTTCCTGATTTTCATCAAATTTCTTTTTCGTAGCACGGGCAACTGCACATGCAGGATACAACTCTGGAAATTTCTGTTCAGTCGAATCAAGAAACTTGACCAAAGTCTGTCTTCTCTGTCACAATAGGATTACTTTGAACTTTATTCCCAGCCAAATCATTCCCAAGTAGAAATTGTTATCAAACGACAGGCTATCCGCCATCAAAAAAGACTGGGAGGTACCAGTATTTCTTAAAATTCCAACGAAGGTAGCACTAGAAAAAACATTAAAAAGTGATAAAAATTCATCACTAATAAATGATTAAAAAATCTCCATAATTGAATCAGATTGAGATTCGACCTTCACCGTATCGATGGGGTTCGAATTGGATTTTGCCTCGAGAAAAGTACATGAATTATGCACATCTTTATCAAAATGAGGCGACGATTGTGACGAAGTTGCAATACCACTGGGCTTAATTTTGGCTCCCTTCTTTTGCTTCAACTTATAACAGTCTGAAATTAAATGGCCTTCTTTCTTACAATAATTACACGGAAGAGGCCTGAACGGCTTTTGCGCAGGTGGCTATGATTTGGGAGGAGTTTGTACTGCATTCGGGCCAAAGTTCTGCCTACAATTTACGTCATTTATGGGTTTGGCCGAATAACTTGGGAACGTCGAATTTTGATTGCAGAAAAATTTCTGCATTTTATTAACAAAATTTGTTTTGTGCGGAAGTAAAAAATCGTCAGCTAAAAGTGCGGCATTTTCCAAAGTTTCTGCTTTTTGTTCATCAATGAAAGTTTTAATGTCGGTATTTACGCAATTTTGAATTCCTCGGCCAAAATTAGCTGACGTAATTTTCCATGATTTTTCTTAATTTTTTTTTACGTACTCCAACCATCAAAACGTCATTCTTTTGCTCTGGCAAATTCTACGAAGGTCACTCTGTGCAGATCTAAATTTTTCAGGTACGCCTCGGTACCAATTCGATCATAACCTTTAAGAACTAATACTTTTATTGTACCGTAATTAAAAGTCTGTTCTATTTTCAACTGCGTACACATTTCTACGGCTTTGCCGATTAAAACGCTTTGTAACAACATGGGCCAAAAACGTTGTGGCCACTGCAATTTTTCTGCTATTTTCTCAAAATGCAATCTACATCTTTTTTCTTGAAAAGGAGTGACCAGTCATATATATTTAGTAACGTCAATTTTGTGGGGATTAAACTGTCGGATGTCCTTATTTTTGAGGGTCAATGGTGTGCATTCTGATTTGCTAAACTTCAAAGATCTTCTTGTCAGAAACCAAAGGACCAACAGAATTTTTCTATTGCAGGTATGATCCTCCTGTAGTGATGTTTTTAATTTGTTCTTTTCATGCCAATCAGAAATCCAAGATGGCCGCTACCGCAGGACATAGTTTAACAAAGAAACCTATGCAAAAATGTTTTAAAAATCTTTTCCTCTGAAACAAGTAATCTAATTTAAAGCAAACGTTGTATGAATGATCCTTGTATAGTGGTTTTTTAAAATTTGTTCATTTCATGCTGATCAGAAATCCAAGATGGCCGCCATCGCAGGACATAGTTTAACATAGAACCCTGTGGTAAAAATATTTTAAAAATTTTTTCCTCCGAAACAAGTAAGCCAATTTAAAGCAAACGTTTTCAAATTTTTCTTTTCATGTCAATCAGAAATCCAGGATTGCCGCCATCGAAGGACATAGTTTAACATAGAACTTTATGGGGAAAAATCTTCTACTCTGTAACTAGTAAGTCGATTTAAACCAAACATTGCATGAATTATCCTAGTACAGTGGTGTTTCAAATTTATTCTTTACATGCCTATCAGAAATCCAAGATGGCCGCCACCGTAGGACATAGTTTAACATAGAAACCTACATGTATGGGAAACTGTTTTTAAAATATTTTCCTCTGAAACCAGTATGCCAATTTAAAGCAAACATTGCCTGAATTACCCTCATATAGTGATGTTTCAAATTTATTCTTTTCATGCTGATCAAAAATCCAAGATGGCCGTCGCTGCAGGACATAGTTTGACATAGGAACATATGGCAAAATGTTTAAAAAAAATATTTTTCTTTGAAACATGTAAGCCAATTCAAAGCAAACATTGCAATGATGGTCCTCAGGTGGTCAACTTTCAAAATTATATCTGTACCCGAACCTCCATCCAAAATTTCTGCCAACTTAACCTAGGATTCTATGAGAAAATGTTTTAAAAATCTTCTCCTTTGAAACCAGTGAGCCAATTTGAAGCAGACATGGCATGGATGGTTCTGGTGACCTGGACCTTCATTCAAGATGGCCACTATCAGCGGACATAGTTCTAAGATAGGGAAAATCTTGTCCCCTGAAAGCAAACTTAAAGCAAGGATGGCATGAATGGTTCTTAGATGGTCAACTTCCAAACTGTATCTCTCTCCAGAATTACTGCCGACAGAGGACATATTTTTAAGATAGAACCTTATTGGAAAAATGTTTCAAAATATTTTCCTTTGAAACCAGTTAGCCAATTTAAAGAAACATGGCATGGACAATGGTTAGGTGTCAACTTTAAAAATTGTACCGGCACAGATCTCCATTCAAGATTGTCACCATCAGCGGACATAGTATTAATATGAGACCCTACGGGCAAATTGTTTAAAAAGTTTCTTTTCTGAAACTAGTCTGCCAGTTGAAACCATGGCATGGATTAAATTTTCATGGCCGACTTTCAAAATCACGTCTGGTGAACTTGACCTCCCTCCAAGATGGCCACTATCAGTGGACATAGTTTTAACCTGGGATCCAATTAAAAAGCTTTAAAAATGTTCTCCATTAAAACCACTAAACCAATTAAAGCAAACACGGCAATGATGGTACCTAGGTTGTCAACTTTCACATTTATATCCTGTTAGTCTGACCTCTTTCCAAAATGGATGCCATGGAGCGACATACAAAATATAGTTTTAACATAGGAACCTATGGAAATGATGTTTAAAAAATCTTCTCTGAAAATAGTTATTTCATGCAAACATGGCATGGATGGTTCTTTTGTGGTCAACTTTCAAAACTTGTGTCTCTTGACCCAAAATTCCATCTAGGATGGAAGCCATCAGCGGGCATTGTTTTAACATCGTTCCCTATGGGAAAATGTTTTTAAAATATTCCTTAAAACCAATTATCCAGTTTAAAGCAAACATGGCATGGGTTGCCTTGATTGGTCCGCTTTCAAAAGTGTCTGGCAACTCTGAACTCTACTCTAGTTGGATGGCATCAGTGGACATAGTTTTGACATAGGACTCTATGGGAAAAATGTTTACAAATCTTTGTCCTTGAAACCAATATTGCGGTTGAAAGCAAAGATGGCATGGATGGTTTTTAGGGGGTCCTACTTTCAAAAATACATACATTTTGCCTCATTTTAAACCGCAAGTATGTGACACTTTTAAAATGGGCAGGTATACCAGGTGAGCGATGCAGGCTCAGGTGAGCTTCTAGTTTTTAATTTCAAAGTCGGTTGCCGGAATTTAAACAGATTTCAAAACAGATTCATCGAAAAAATTTTGACCAAATAATTTACAATAATATTTTGGATAGTAATTTTACGCATTCCAGATTTTACACTTGATTTCAAATGTCTACCCAAAGAAATGAGTTTTTCTTTTTTCAGTTTCTCAAAAATCTTGACGTCAGGCGTAGACATAAATTGTTCTGGATGAAAGGCCATTTTGAAACAATATATCGCTGACTTATAGATTTTCAAAACAATACAAATATATTTCGCAAAATCTATATTAACTAAATTTCGATCTCCTGGTCGAGCCCCTAATTTCTGTTACGAGACTGAAAAGGAAGTCAGCGATTTACATTTTTTTATTCCATAACAAATACATACAAATAAAGTACTTACAAATACAATAAAATAAAAATCACAATTTCACAAAATCGCAATGTCCGTTCTCCTTCTGTATTTTACACACTCGACATAAATTATGAACTGCAAATCTTTGTTTTAAAAATATATGTTGAACCTAGTATTATCGAAGGAATAGCTATAAAACCGGCTGGGCGAACATCAAGAAGTGTCCCCCTTTCATACCGCTAAGTGAAATAATATTCGTAGATTGAAATAAACAGCACAAAAGTTCTTCAACAAACTGCGAACTTCTAACTTCTATTATTTCACCTGACTAATTTACCTAATCGAAAAGCGATGATGAAATACAACATAGATGATGAATTACAAATATCGTTTCATAAATACAAGTACATGTAAGAAGTGAAAAATAGTTTACAAATAATCAAATTCAAACATTGTGAATCCGCAAAATTCATGAAAAGGTATGTACATGTACCATATCCCTACTCATTTCACCAGCTAGATGGGCAGATATATATCTTATTCAGACCAAAAGTAAGAACAGCTGTCTTTTAAATAAATTGTAAAATTATGCAAATATTAATAATGCAATCATATATTTCATCTATTATCTACATGTACCCCGAGCATGTACCTTATCCACGCGACCTTATCATAAACATGTAAGAAAGGGTGAAAGGTTATTTTCGCGATCTGTGATCAGGGTATTTTTAATTTTCGTGACCTATGATTTATATTAGTGCAAATCTCTAAAATAGGAATTTTTTTTTCTGTGGAGCGCCGTGATATTAGTATTTTTTTTTTAATTTTCTGTGATTCGTCACCAGACTCCCAGACCCCCGATGTAATATGAATGAATCAGAAATTGAAAAAGGTACCTATTTCAGCAGCATGTCCCTTTACCTTACATATTGAAAGTGCCGGATCTTCGTATCCCGAGACCGTTATGGGAAACAAGGGGATCCGCACTGAAGTGACTGTGGTTTGAAATCGCTCCTGTCTGGGATTATTATACCTTTCAAGACAGCACCACAATAAATGAAGACCCGGATTACTGTGTGGTACATGTATACTAATACCATACCTGCCCTCTCATTTCCCTTCCTGCTGGCACATTATGTTTATTATTATCTTATTTCCAAATCACATGATGAAGGTTTGATACAAAAGGTACGTTATTCGATCTTTTATTCTATAAACATGTTTTCTACACCTGCAGTTTATTTATATATCTACCTGCCATGGTTGGATGCTTTTACACATATATATACAGTATGCAGACACATACACGGGAGTAGATTAGACATGCAGTCTTACCTTATTTCTAGACGGAAAACTGTCACCAAAAAGTGTCACTATATATATTTATCTCGTCCAAAGTTCCTGTACATATGATGGCTATAGACTATGGTATTGCACAATGCAAAGAAGTTTACATTCTGTAAGATGTGTAGTAGGGAAAATTAATGGAGAGGGGATGGGTACGAAATTGTTACGGAATTCGATTATCACACTATTTTGTATAGAAACCCTAAAAATTTTTAGTTTTAGTACTCTATGTCCACGTCCTTATGGCCGTCGACAAATTTGTAACAAACCCATAGCTTAAAGAACTATGCATGTGTAGAGAAGAATGCGCTCGGGGTAATTTGTGCCTGACTAAGATTCAGTTTTAATATTCGCGCGGTTGTCTTTCATTTCCAATTTAGTCAAGGCTAATGTTAATAGGTTTGTAGTATCAACAAAGGTAAAAACGATAAAGTCGGGTTAATTAATGGAAATGCAATTCATCATCATGTTCATTTCTAACTATAAAATATAGTAGATCAACCCGAGTCAATATTTCAATTGCAACTAAATCTGATTGTATACAAAGCCGTACATAGTGTGTGTGTGTGTGTGTGTGCCAATTTATTACACGCTTTTGTTGTCGATCTTATTGATATGTCAGGCTATTATAGTATACAATTTTATACCTTAGAAGCCTTATACATGTAGTTTTGTCAACGGAAATAATGTCTTGCTAGCTGTCAGTAACTGCGATCATTTGTTAGGGCAGTGCCTACGTCTAATTTCGCCGTGTTATATGTACATTAATGTACAGGTACTTGTTTGATTTTTACTATGAGTCGATTTGTGTTTTCTAAATTTTTGCCAATGACCACATATAGGGCGAGACGTTCTAGTTTAACCCCACTGCATTTTTTTTGTGCCTGTCTCAAATCAGGAATACTTTTGTCATTTTTTTCCTTGTCTCTTTATATTATTTTACTTTCTTGATTTAATTCATGTTATTGGATGTGGTTTGTTTCCGCTGATTTATTCCCTTAATTTTTATTTTTTCGGGGCCATATAGAGCTTGATATATGGTGTTAGTGTTTCTCACTATTTTAAAAACCTTAAGGTGACATCTGGTTGTTTTTCTTTAGATCGTTTCGATTTGGCAATATGGGATGTTTTCTCCTTGACATTATCCCATTTCCGTTCTTTTATATAAAACACTTCAATCGGTATGAAATGTATCACACTTTTGTTTTGTTTTTTTTCAAATAATTGTTACGCCCATGGAAAAAATATCATACAGTTGTAATCTTAAGTATAACGAATATTACTTACTTGTGCAAATGTATATTAATACTTCTCTCCTAAAATATACTAAAGGTGGGTATAGATCTACTTGATGTCCCGGTATAAAATGAATTGTTGACTGATGGAGGAAGACAAAAAAAGCACAACTCGGGTAGATTTCCCGTTGAAAAATCGATTAAATCTCAAGCAGTGTTATATCTTACAAGGTTGAATAATGAAACAATTTAACCATAGATCCTTAGTTGTTTTTGCGTGAAATGTAGTGTTTGTTGTTGTTGTTGTTGTTGTTATCGTCTGAAAATATGTATGTCACAAACATAATATATTTGATTGACATAATAGAGTAAAGCTAAAACCGTATTAAAGTGTGGGAAATAATGCCCGGAGATAAAATTTTTTAATTGGCTGTGAAAAACTGATCTTGTCTTGTAGCTCTGTTATGACTTGATTACATCATTTCTTTCTTTCTTGAATGTCGCAAAAATAAGTAATAAGTCTTGCAATTGGATTGAAAACTGACTTTTTATGGAGTTACCGGTCTTTGTGCACTGCTACTCTACTCATTCTTTCATGCAGAAGAAAGTCTTGCACTTCGGATTTCGTTTATATTTGGAAGCAGTCCTTATCATGAAGCTTTTACATGAATATTATTTGGGATTTTTTTTCAGTTCGAAAGGTCAGGCGAATTAGCTAAAGGTAACGAAACCCTGAACGAAATAATTTACGAAAGAGATATGCATAAAGATGGCTGCTAAAAAGGATTATGATCTACTTTCAATATTGAAATACAGTATACATGTACGGTTGTCATATGAACTTAATCAAATAAGCACTTTTTTTTCATATGTTATGTCGACTTCTTTCTATAACGAAGTTTAGGACTTCTACGACAGACACTTGAGTGTAGTTTTTGAAATAAAGCTTTCAAATCACATTGCCCTTCAAACTAGCAATATCATATTAATTTTTAAAATACATTACAGGCGAAATGCTATGGAGGAAAATCAAATTTTAAAATGCCCTAGAGTTCAAGTTCAAAGTCACATACAGGGTAATAATTTGCTTTCATAGTCCATAACTCTGCACATTTCTACAACAGCTGTGAAATTCATACAAGAATTACACAATACCCAAGGTGTGTTGCGAAACCATTCCATTTTTATTAACCTATCTGTTTGTGTGTGGTCTTCGTTCACATAGTACTTTATTTATACAATACATTCCCTGTGTTGTCCTTTGTATCTTTTATGACCATACATTCCGTGCTTGCCATTTTAATCTGCAAATTGAAACTTTTTTTTACCGTGCATTCCCTGCATTATCCTTTGCATCTGTTTTGACCGTGTATTTCCTGTATTTCCGTTGAATGTTTTTGACCGTGCATCCCCTGTATTGTTCTGTCAATCTGTTTTTGACCATACATTCTTTGCATTGTCCTTGAAATGTGTTTTTACCTTCTCCTACATTATGTTTTGATTATTTATTTTTGACCGTGCATTCCCTGTATTCTGCTTTCAAACTATGTTTTTGACCGTGCATTCCCTGTATTATGCTTTCAAACTATGTTTTTGACCGCGCATTCCTTGCATTTCTTTGAATATGTTTTAAAAATAATCGATCATTCTTGTATTGTTTTTTAAATATGGTTTAGACTGTGCTTTCCCTGCATTGTCCTTGCAACTTTTGTGACAGAGCATTCCTTGCATCGCCCTTGAAATTTCTATTTCATCAAGTATTCCCTGCACTGTCTTTCGATTTAAGCGTTTTTGATCGAGCAGTCATTGTATTGTCCTTTTAATCCTCTTCTTTCTGTTACTCTTTCCTGTGGTTGTAACTTAGCGCATCGACAAAATAATAATTTTGAGTAAATGTTCAAAATTGGTCAAAACAATATTAATAAGAAGTGGAAGAAAAATCCCAAAGATAAACGTTTCGCATGCAAATATCAATCAGGTGATTCTTCCGTATTCGTGCTGACATCAGCAGCCTATTGGTTTGACATACATATGTACATGCAGCGATTTGATTGTTAATTACCTAAAGCTTAGGCGACATGAAGTAGCAGGATATAGAGATTTGTCTCTAACTAGCCTGTATCGTTCACCTGGTATACCTGACCCTTTCAAGACTGTCTTACATTTTCAGCAAAAAAGGTCAAATTTTACGTTTGATTGATTGATTGATTGATTGAATGGGGTTTAACGCCACTTTCAGCAGTATTTCAGCTATATCGTGGCGGTCA
>JAOXYH010018501.1:0-11884 GCA_028566455.1 Botula fusca | reverse complement strand
GTATTGTTCCTTACTATGTGTAGATGTGCAGTAAGGTTTTGGATTTTTGATTGATGGGTCTGGGGCCGAGTAAGGGGCCAAAATGGGATTTTTCGTGTTAAATTGCTCGTCAGTGGAACTCCTCGTTCATTTTTTGTTGCAGGTCTTTTATTTGTATATAGTATTGTTCCTTACTATGTGTAGATGTGCAGTAAGGTTTTGGATTTTTGATTGATGGGTCTGGGGCCGAGTAAGGGGTCAAAAGGGGTCCATTGTAAAATTACTTCAAAAAATGGTTTGTAATATATCATTGGAATGGTCATTGGTTGTAGATGCAAACTGTAATTGTTAATAGGATTATAACCCATACTGTAGGGATTTAAGGGGCCTAGAAGGAAAAAAAGGGCCAAATTTAAAAATTGTCTAAAGATAGGGTTGTAATATGTCTGTGTACTCGTCTTGGATTATAGAAGTGAAAGATAAAAGTTATTTCAATCCTTGCCCTTACTGTAGGGAATTAGGGGCCAAAAATCAATGCGGGGTGCGGGGATAGTTGTCGTTTCCGACAACCCCATCTAGTTTATGTATATATTCAACAAACTCTCCACCACCATATTAGTATAAGGCTAATTAGATTATATTTTTATGTATATATTCAACAAACTCTCCATCACCATATTAATGTAAGGCTAATTAGATTATATTTCATACATATATATCATGTTTAAGAGGGTTATTTGCGATAAAATACAAGTCGAGGGACTAAAATTTCCAGAGCCAAAGGTGAGGAAAATTTAGTCTCTAGACTTGTACTTTTCGCAAATAACCTGACAAAACATGACATATTTGTTTAATTCTACCAAATGTCTGATTCATTGGAACACAGTATAGACTAAGATTTTTCAAGCGTCTTTGTGGCATGGTATTTTTTGGCAAATACCACGCTGCTTGTAACTAGAGGCTCACCTGAGTGAGCCTGTATCGCTCACCTGGTTTCCTAGTGGCTTTTGGCCCTTTACAGGATTTTTCAGACTTTTAATTGTGTTTTTTGTTGATTTTACCCCTATGTTCTATTTTCAGTAATGGTGGCCATGTTGGTTGGTCGGTGGGAACATCGGATACAATTTTGAAACTAAACACCCTAAGAATGATTGTGGCCAAGTTTGGTTCCAACTGGCCCTGTGGTTTCAGAGGAGAAGATTTTTTTTAAAAGTTTATGATTAACAATTTCAGCCATGTTGACTAATTTGTAGATCTTGTCTTGCTGATCATTTTTCCTGTTTACAGTTTCTCTCTATCTCTTATAGTTTTCTACAAAATAGCCAAAAATGCAAAATGTGGGTTAAAATCGTCTTTTAAGGGCAATAACTCTAATAAGGAGTTGATTGACAATTTCGGTAATGTTGACTTATTTGTACATCTTGATTAACTGATCATTTTTGCTGTTTACAGTTTTTCTCTATCTATTATAGTTATCAAGATAATAGCCAAAAACGCAAAATATGGGCAAAAATCGTCATTTAAGGGCAATAACTCCTGTAAGGAGTCGATTGACCATTTCGGTGATGCTGACTAATTTGTAGATCTTCAATTGCTGATCATTTTTGCTGTTACAGTTTTTCTCTATCTATTATAGTTTTCAAGATAATAGCCAAAAATGCAAAAAACGGGTAAAAACAGTCATTTAAGGGCCATAACTCTTATAAGGAGTCCATTGACAATTTTGGTCCTGTTGACTTATTTGTAGATCTTGTCTTGCTGATTATTTTTGCTGTTTACAGTTGCTTTCTAGCTATTATAGTTTTCAAGATAATTGCCAAAAACACAAAAAATGGGTAAAAATCGTCATTTCAGGGCCATAACTCCTATAATGAGTCGACTGACGATTTCAGTCATTCCAACTTATCTGTAGATCTTGTCTTGCTATCATTTTTGCTGTTTACAGTTTCTCTCTAACTAGTATAGTTTTCTAGAAAATAGCCAAAAACGCAAAATATGGGCAAAAATCGTCATTTAAGGGCAATAATTCCTGTAAGGAGTCGATTGACCATTTCGGTGATGTTGACTAATTTGTAGATCTTCAAATGCTGATCATTTTTGCTGTTTACAGTTTCTCTATATCTATTATAGTGTTCAAGATAATAGACAAAAACGCAAAAAATGGGTAAAAATCGTCATTCAAGGGCAATAACTCCTATAAAGATTCGATTGACGATTTCGGACCAACGAATTGAATGGTAAAACTTGGTGTGCTGATCGTTTTGAGGTAACAGTTTTTTCCGTATATGTGATAATTTTCAAGATATAAGCCAAAAACAGACTCCGACCCCTATGTTCTATTTATAGTAACAGCAGCCATATTTGTTGATGGATCAAAACCTCGGACACAATTTCCAAACTAGATACCCTAAAGAACATTCACATGAAGTTTGGTTCCAATTGGCCCAGTAGTTTCAGAGGAGAAGATTGTTGAAAAAGTTTACGGACGATGGAGGACGATGGACGCCAAGTGATGGCAATAGCTCACATGGCTTTCAGCCAGGTGAGCTAATAAATGTTGTATTTGTGAAAAATATCATGCTTCTCGGCCAATCAAATGATTGATTGTTAGTTGTTTAACGTCCAGCGGCAAATTTTCCATGCATATTCAGGACGAGAACAAGTTCACAATATATCAATTCGTAGGATCTGAAATGTGGGTCATCTGGGAGAAGGGGCGGGTAATTTTGATTGCCACTGGAAAAGGGGGACAGGATGGGTAGGGGCGGAAAATTTAGCCTTGTAACCGGTCACCTACGGAACACTCATAATGAGCTTGTTACAAGGGTTCTTTAGCGTGGAGAGAGCGTGGCATTCTCCTAACACGGGACCTCGGATTTTACATCCCCATCCGACGGATGAGTTGTACATTTTTACATCCCACACAACCAAAGGACGCTCCATTGAAGGGGGGTTGTACCCCTCAGCCGGAGAAACCGGGTCCTATTTCTATACCCCAGGGTTCCCTCGGGGGGCGGCCAATCAAACGCTAGCATTCTTACATAAGGTAGAATTATCATGTATATATTCTCTCTATCTCCATATAAGGGTAATTGGATTATATTTTTTATATGTATATTCAACAACAAAAATTCCATCACCATATATACTGTACTCACCTATTTTTCAAAAGCCGTAAACAAAAGTTTAAAAATATTCTTTTACAAATTGTATGCCTTTTTGTGTTCTTTGTATATTCACCTGTCCATTTAAGATAAAGTGAAACCTATTTAAACAATCTATGATTTTAAAGCTTTTGTTTTAATTTCAATGTAACTTAATTATAAATTGACAGCAATTAATTCTAAGACTTCATTTGTACTGGAGAAATGAATTGACAGTATATGTACATGTGTTTGTACTGGTCAATTAACTGAATATATTTACATGTATAAATCCTAAATATGTACATGTATTGTATAGCATGTGCAAACTGAATTTATGATTTTGAGGCTTAACTTTTCTGTGTAAAACAGGAAATTATTTATGACATTGTATTGTTTTCATCCGTGCTTTTGTCTGTCATAATCCACCTTAATAAACAGTTCCATTTTTACAATTTATGACATTTATCTTTTCTTAATTAGGCCAGGTGTATAGATATATTTTTACCTGTAATGTAATAAGGCTGGATAAAAAAATCTGTGTTTCGGGTAACCCGACCGACCCTGTTTTTTACCCCGGGACACTAATTTTTTTATTGGATCTTCAAAATTTTTTTTTTTAAAAATTGATATCAACCGACCCTGTTTTTGATACAGGCTTCAGTAAATTAACAAAATTATTTTGTAACAAACAAAAAAAAAAACTAACATACTTCTAAAGTAAAATCAGCATTAAACATTTTATTTATATGTCAGAAGACATTCCAAATAGGATAATTAAATCCAAGTCATTTGCACAAAGTCACTTCAAAACATTGCAAATGGCGCAACTTTCGGTATTTGAAACTAATTGAAATTTGAAATTGTCTTAATAATTTTAATTAAAATTAAATAAAAAAATTATTAAAGACAATTTTTTACAATTCAATTTTATTAACCAATTTTATAAGACTAAAATTAAAGATGTACCAAAAAGTCCAATTATATTTTTGCTTGCACATTCAGCATTAACTGTTAAAATCATTGGATAAATTTAAATAATCCATTTTACATGTACATTGTTTTAGATTCACCTAATTAAGATTTAAGAAATATTTTAAGGTGAAAAAGTTCAATCGACCACTATTTGCCACTTTTGGTCATATTTGCCAGTCCAGTAAACGCCAGTGGTAAATACCAGGGTGGAATTTACTGCCCCACCTTGCTTATAAAGACAATTCCTCAACTGCTGTGGTGCAGATAACAAATTTTAAGAATGTTTCTAAGCTTTACCATTTAGTCAGGTTTACCATTCAGACATAATTAAACCATATGATAATTTACATGTACACTAATTGTTGAAAGTTAGGAAAAACATCCGACAAATTACATAGACAAGTGAAATCTAATCTATAAATCTATGCTATAGATAATAAGGCCAAAATAAAATATGTGTGTTTACGGTAGACCGACCGACCCTAATTTTTTATCAACATTTTGAAAAAAAATCAATCCAACTTTCTTCTGAATGTAGTCACACTATTCTTGTGCGTTTATTCCTACAATAGCTAGCTTTATTCATCAAAATTCCCATGAGAAAAGGTGTAGTACAAGCAAAATTCTCTGTCTGGGGTACCTGTGAGAGAAACTATTGACTTCCGGTTTTGGCGGTATGTCTAAATACCCAAATATAAACAATACCGCAACGACCAACCACGTATCGGTACTACCGGAAAAAAATTTTAAAAAATGACCCTAATTATTTTCAGCAGTCTACAGTAAACACACAATTTTTTTTTTTTTTGCCTAATTTTGTCAAGTTAATTTAAATATTTGACAAAATGCAAACATAATGTTTAATGTGAAGTTTTTAAAATTAAAAGTTTTAATGTATTACCAAGTCCCATTTGTTCCAGTTTTCTCTTCTTTTTGGGGGACGGTAGACATTCCCGTGGTTTGTCTAACAGAAACAGCTCTATATTCACATTTTGTGACGGTCTCCCTCTTTGTCTTTTAGGTTGTGTATTTTCTGAAAGTAATCAAAGTTTTGACTAGAGTATTGACATTTTTGATTGGGTCAAAGGTAAGCCAGATATCTGAAGCATCAAGTTATTAGTTCGCTAAGGATCAATGGGCATCAGGGATCCGGGAAATGTCATTTTTTCATCCATCTTTCATTTTTGCCACATTTTGGACATTAAAAAAATATACATACAAGACTAGTGTAGTCCCCTACTGGTCAACCCTATGTTTCTAAATCCAAGAGCCATAACTCAGTGAAAAAATCAACAAACCGTAACAAAGTTCAAACTTGATCTGTAACTTGTTGTGGTAAAGGTATGTACCAAATATCAAATAAATATCTGCAAGAACAGAGAAAAAAATCTGTGGAAAACGGATAATTCACCTTATATTTCCAAGGGCCATAACTCAGTGAAAAATCATTGGACTGTAAAGAAGTTCGAACTTGGGTCTGTAACTTGTTGTTAAGCTATGTACTGTGTACCCCAAATCGTCCAATAAAAACAGATTTCACAAAAATAACACAATTTTACAAAAAGGCATTAATTATTTAAAAAAAAAGTAAGTAATTTCCTTCCTTCATTAAAAATTTCATGCAATTTTATGTTGAAATAATAATTTTAGGACGAAAAATCATTTGGGGTACGGGGAAAGTTTGGTATGGGTACAGGTTACACTTTTTATACCCCACCATCAAAACAAGAAGTCATGAAAAAAAAAACAATTCAAAATCAAACAGCGTTCCGAAATCCCCACCGCTCAAATAAAGGACAATTTGTCAAGGGGCATAACCCCTTTAAAAATATTCGGCCATGACTCATCTTTGAACTCCCTTGGGGTATCATCAAGTTAAAGTCACTGTATAAATTTCATCAAGATCCAATGAGAAATAAATTTGCTAGAGCACCTACAAGGACATTTTGTGAATTTTCTAAGTTGTTAAGGGGCAAAACTCCTACAAAAATATTCGGCCATGACTCATCTTTGAACTCCCTCGAGGTATCATTGAGTTAAAGCTATTGTATAAATTTTATCCAAATCCAAAGAAAAATAAACCGATGGAGCAGTCGCAAACGACAGCTAATCCCCTCGCCCGTTAATTTAGATTAAGAAATTCGCTCGAAATTTTGGGAAATATTTTTTTTTGTTGATACATATTCATTCATGTGGAAAATGTAGGTCAAACTGACCCAATTGTCTGTGGAAGCTGCAATACTATGCAACATGCATCAACAGATCAAATATCATCGAGGTATGACATGTAGTATCCTAGATCAAAACTTTAACCAAAAACTTAACCAGAGTCAGTCATGTGGAAAATGTAGATCAAACTGTCCCAATTGTCCTTGGAAGCTGCATTACTATGCAAGATGCATCTACATACCAAATATCATCGAGGTATGACATGTAGTATCCTAGATCAAAACTTTAACCAAAAACTTAACCTGATGTGTGACGAACGGATGGACGGAAGGACGGACGAACGGGCGAAACGCTATACCCCCTCCCCAACTTCATTGGGCGAGGGGATAATAGATGTGCTAGAGCACTTACAAGGCAGAAGGACAAACGAACGGACAGACGGACGACCGGCATTACCATATCCACGCACCGCGTTGCGGCGGGGATAACAAATACATTTTGGACGGAAATTGTTGCTTTAACCTTATAAAAGGAGGAATAAAATTAAGAAAAGATCCATAGTTTTAAAGTAAAGGGAAGACCAAAAACCACAAAAATAGTTTACCCTATCGAAAACCCATGCCATATAAAAATCTTGATAACAGGGTAACATGGGGTCACAATTTTGCTGTTTAGCAGGGTAAACTGACTGAAAGTCGGACACTTTTATTTTTAACCTTCTGTCATACAGAGGAAACATATACAGGCGTAACAGTTAGTATAGATAGTAAAATTTGGGTCCTGATAGGCCTTTCTTTGTGTTTTTGGACTTCAGATACTTCATTTTATCTGGTTAATAGTCCAAAATTTATTTTTTCCAAAATTGACATGGAGTCTGACAAAATTGATCAAGAATCGGACACCTGACTTTGGAGCTATTTTTTTGCTTTTATGTATCGACTTGGGCTGAATAAAAGTACTACTGTCTTTAAACCATTGTTCATGTAAGGGCTTTTTGTTTGGAGTTGAAAACTTTATTTTTTCATGAAATTTTGCACAAAATTGCATCTCAGTAAGTCTTTGCTAGAACCAAAAATTAATCAATGAACAATATCTAAGGGTACCCAATGTGATCGTAACTCGGAAGGCAATGTACGACTCAGTATCAACTTTTTTTTAGAAGAACTGCTACCTCGACTTTGAAGAGCTATAGAATAAATAGGTGTCAGTATATCTGCGGAACCGTAGCTCTTATGGTCCTTGTGTTGATTTTTTTGATAGTTGCCGACCATAAAGCTACGGATTTTACCCTATTAAAAACTTTCGATTTTGCGACCTGGATTTGGTTGCATGTTTCACGGCTTTGTTTTGCTGATGGGAGGCACCATATGTGGGTATTTCGTTTCTTTCAACATTTACCCCCATTTTACCTATTGAAAGGGGAGGGGTTTATCCTTTGTTATGATAATTAACTGGAAATGTGTCAATTTCGTCATTTTGAGCCGCTTTCCGTCATATTGAACTTGAAGATGACGTAAATCCGGTGAGACTAATTGTCGGTATGCGTCCAGAACGGATATCCTGAAATGACTGAAATGTAATGTTGACGTTCAAAAATAAAATATTTTATCGCATTTTTAGGTCTTTTTGATGACCAACAATGACAAATTTTGATTCATCTGCAATTAAGAATCACTCGTATTTGTAATATTAAATATCCTGAAAATGCCGGAATTCAGACGGACTGGTATTTAGTTTCGCCTCTCCCGTTCTCGCGAGAAAAGATTTGAATGACCTTCAATATGGCCCAAGGCAGTACTTATCCACTCGTTAATACTCGGTCATTCTCGCTACTCTAACAAATGACCTCGTATGCACTAGTTGGATGAATCTAAAAGCGCGCCAAATAACGGGGACATCCTGTGTATGTATTTTGTAACTGACATTCACCTGGTTTACCTGTACGGTGAAAGATTAAAGGTTCAGTTACTGTTGTTATCTACGGCTATCGAATAACGATAGCCGTACTCACTTACCTCCCCTTATAATATCGATATTTCCCCGCTTGGTGGCGCGTAGCTACTAATCGGTCAATTCCGGTTCGGGTTACCACTTTTACCGGCAACCATAAATTATACCCCAAAACACTGTAGAACTTTGTTTTTTTTATGAACTGGAAATGTAAATGTTTCATTATTGATGTTTGATTTTATTTCAATCGATAATTTGTAATTGGTGTAAGCAGCGACTTTGGCGATTGGTTATGTTCGCTTTAATTTTTATTTTTACATATAAGTATGAAAATGTGTTTAAATAATGCAAAACTACTCACTCAAAACCTTTAAACATAGAAATAATAAAAGTTTTAATATATATTTGGGTGTATTTGTGTACATTTGGGTGTACTTGGGTATATTTGGGTGTATTTGGGTAAAAAGTCATGCCGTAAAATCCGTAGCTCTATGGTCCGCAACTATAAATCAAAATGCCAGCTGGCATAAACGGCTGGAATTACCCAACTAGCTAGAAAGACTTATTCTGTAAATCAGCAATAAGCTACACTTTTTGTACTTGTCTACAACGAACCTAACACTAATTTTCAATTAAAACATGTAAAATGGGGCAAAACAATAATAATATAGCTATTTCCTGCATCTCACTTGTCTGTCAATATGAAATTTTATTCTTCTTATAGCATGACTTTATATTCATATAAAATTATGTCGTCAAAAATTAAAACTTTAATTGACATGATTGATTTACACATAAATAATATAAACAAAAATATTAAAATTAAAAGGTACTAATTACAGGAAATTACATTCTTCTGCTTTTAATGGTTAATTTTTTTTAAATGAAAAATCTGCATTTAAACATGTAATTTCTGATGAAAATGATGGAATTAGCTCTCCTTCACTCATTTTATTTCTTTAAAATAGCTAGCCTGAGTAAGATAAATATTCTGGAGATTTTCTTTCGACATTTTATGACCTATGCAAGTAAAATTTAGATTAGTGTGAGATCACTTAATTATTTTTTTCTTTTTTAATTACTTATCACATCATGGATTATAAGGTGTTGAGATGCAGTTTATCCAACTTTGACACTACATAACAATACCTAATTATAGATTTATCATATGGTACACATACATAATGTATACTGTATGTTACCATTGATTACACTGTTACAGGTAAATGGTAATTTCCAGATTAATACACATGCATGTACATTCACACAATATCTTAGGCAAAGAAATACAATATAATTGATAATATACATTCTTAAACAAAAAAAAATCTAAATTCTTAAAAGTAAACTCAGCAGATAGCACAAAAGATGGAACTATTTTCTGTGTAAAATCATCCTGTATAGTTATGAGGCCAATAAGTTTAAAGAAAGATATTTTAAGACCCAATCTATATTGTTTTAATGCAATTTTTAGCTTATATAATATATAAAATAAAGCTGTAAATGGACACTTATACTTTTTATTAAATCTTGAAAGTATACAATACATTTCTTTGATTAAAGTCAGTTAATAATTTATCATTTATATGCTTCCTAGATTTCAGCTGATCAAGTGCTCACAATAGGCTGGTAATTCCAGCCTAAAAAATTAACACAGCTAGTGTCAGTATAAAGGGATATTAGTCGAACCAGCTTCAACGGAAAGCTTCAAGGATTTAGGTAATTTTCGTGCTGATTTGACCAAGGGTGACATAAAACTGAGAAATGTTCATAAATATCGCTTCCATCTGCCTGTCCGACTGGAGATCAGTTTACCCTATATGTTTTGTGCTTTCGGTGTTCTTGTGTGTTTCATTATTCCATTGAATCCATTCCTCTATTTCCTGGTGATTAAAATTGTCCCCTATTGGTTTTTATATGCAATTTTAACTTTAATTTTGAAGTTGGGCCAAAACCATGCCATAGGAGCGAACATTTTTCGGAATTCAATTATACCAGACTGCTTCCTTCGCGGGGAAAACATGTCAATCGTGTGGCGGTATAAATTTCCAGCAGAATCGCCGCCGTCACTATTTCCATCTTCATCTGATGCCTGGTCGTGGTGTAGCTGTCTGTTTATTGCCGACAGGGCAACACTGACCATGTCGCTTATTCCCGCCATTTCTCTTACTGTCCCGCACTAAAGTTTATATCAACTACGCATGTGCACAAAAGGGAGCAGTCCCTGAAAGTATCTGATTTCATTTCATATTGATTTTTTTATATCAGAAAATCGATTTTTTGATATCAAGAAATGTACTTTATATCAATTGTATCTTATATTTTATATTTTATATTTTTTTATATCAAGAAATGTATTCTAGGCGCGAGCCCTTGCCTGGAGAAAAAATAATTTATTAATTATTCGGAAAAATTTACAACGACAGTATCATTATTAATGACTATTTAATGATTGAAAGAAAAGGACCATGAAATACATGTATAAAATTTTTTAAACTATTTTGATCGTTTAAAAAGGTTTACAACGAATATTTAGAAAATCAATTGACCTATGTAGCCAGCATTCGTGTTGCTGTTTACCTAATGTTTCAATTTTTGAATCTTAAAAAAAAATACATCGTGTAGTCGTATACCATTAAGCGTCTTTTTTTCAATCCGCCGGTCGACTATTTAGCATCTCATGCTTATTGTCACGTCCTCAGTATCGTATTACCATATCTAAATGCTTGTATCATTCTCAGTATCGTCTCATCCATCTTAGAGTTCAGTATTGTCCCCTCGCATGTAAGATCTTAACTTAGCGTTCTTAGTATCGTTGCGTCTGTTCTCAGTATCTTATGCATGTGTCATATCACTACTCAAAACTTATTGTATCAACCTTTAGTATCCTCTTATAGTATCTCGAAGCTGATTGTAGGTTCCTCAGTATAGGCACATCGCATCATTGAAACAACCTAAGTATTGTTTAATAGCACCTCGAAGGTTATTGTATGATCCTTGGTATCGTCTCATCGCATCACTGAAACAACCCAAGTATTGTTTAATAGCACCTCGAAGCTTATTGTAGCGGGCTTGGTATCTGTGATTAGCAAATAAACAATTCTGTATTCTGTATTGTCATCTCATTACTCTTCCACATGATAAACTAAAGTCTGTTATCCGTGATCTCATTCACCAACGTTTCTTTACTAGAAAAGGTACACAACGGTATGCCTATTTGGTGTTAGGTAAGGGAAAGGCATACATGTACAAGAACCATACTGATTCTTCCAAAAAGTATTCTGAGACTAATGTAGCATGCTGGAATATCTAATCGACAGTATATTTGTTGAATTTTGAAGACACGTTTTTAAACAGACAATTGGGATTCCAGCGGGGGACGTACTGTGCGCCGCTTTTGACAGATCTTTTCTTGTATTCATACGAAGAGAAGTTCATACAAGGGCTACTACAGAAAAAGTGAAGAAGCTAGCCCAGTCCTTTAATATCAGCTTCCGCCTTATAGATGATTTACTTTATCTCAATAATCCTAACTTTAAGAGCTTGGCCAAGTCCTTTAATTTTACCTTTCGCTATATAGATGACGTTGTTCTTGAATAATTCCAAGTTCGGAGACTTTCTGGATCGTATCTATCCAAATGAACTTGAAATAAAGGATACCACAGATA
>JAOXYH010018281.1:0-11890 GCA_028566455.1 Botula fusca | reverse complement strand
CTCTTTGAGAGTCTCTTGTTTATATTACTCTTCAAAATGTACACTTTCATTCTTCTCGGTATTATCTATATGCTTTTTTTCTGCCGAAAACATATTCCCTGTTGTCTTGGACAATCGGGTAAAATCCGGACAAATCATCGTTAAAAATCATGCCCTCGCAGGACAACGATACCTACGGTGATGATTACATGTTACATTAAATACATTCTCTTGTATGAATTTGCAAATTGTAGTTTAATAATAATCATTCGTGTCACAAATTATAGTTTAATAGTAATCATTCGTGTCACTATAAAAATCGATTGACAATAAATGTACCATGTGTTGATTTCTGGTTATGCTACATAAATATCTAGCATGGACTCTTGGTGAGGAGTCATTACTTTCCCGTGCTATAGCGAATTTTGCTGACAACTTCTGTTTTTGTTTTGTTTTGTTTTGTTTTGTTTAGTTTTGTTTTGTTGTTTTTGTTTTGTTTGTTTTTGTTTTTGTTTTTGTTTCTGTTTTTTTTTTTTTTCTTTTTTTGCCATGAAAAAAATATTTTTGTAGCTTAAAAAGCTTATTATTGCGCATTGAATTGTATCTTTTTATAACATAAGAATAAGTCCTGTTAAAATCTATAATTGATATGTACCAAAAGCCCTAAAATGTATCTGATATTGACAAAACACAAATTTCAACTACTTTGAAGAATATTATATAGATATCGGGAATTATCCGAGAGAAGCACAATTTCTTCGCATATGCGCCACAAATATATATAGATTTAATCTTCAACAGTCCTAACGTAGCTGAAACAATGTCTACTATTCGCGAAATTTAAGGTGTCGTTCCGGCAAACAAGGCCCAAAATAGCAATCGTTTTCGTCTGCAAAAAATAATACATCGAATGCCTGATAGCAGAAACAGATATGGACAGTACAAAAAGTATACTGCTACAGCTCTGTCTGAGCAGGAGATCACTGATGTCATACGCGTCTATTTTTTCACCAGTCAGTCTCTTTGCAACCAAATATTTGACAATATAATACTTCCATGTTGCAACTAACGATGATAGTGATTAATTTATGATTAATGGGAGTTTAAAGGTCCAGCCAGCAGTATTTCAGCTATATTGAGGACGGCAACGTTTATCAATTCAAAAAATCTTTAAAAATAAAGGTGGGTGGGATAACCTGGGCAACGAGTTTTGAATGCCACTGGAAAAGGGGAATTTAGCCTTCTATACGGCCACAAGACGCCTATTCTTATCGAAATATGAACCGTGGTTCACGGGTAGGCTTCCCGTATTATGACCTGCCTGCCCCGCATCGACAGGGCATTCCCCTATCTATAACCGTATCACCTCTTTAGACGGAGCCCCCGATGATGATTGCGATCTTCCATCGCCATACTGGATATAAAGGTTACACAAAAATTCCTACAAACAACCTTATATCGCTGGATCTGCATAGTAAACTATCAAACTTCATGATACTTGTTATTCAAGACATGTCGTCAATCCATGTTGATTTTGAAGAACATTAAAAGATCTATTGGAAACTCTCAACTCTCGGTTTTTGTTAAAATTGTAAAAACTTATGATATTTTACTTTATACACCACAATTCCACACGAACAACTGCAGTCTAGTAGAAATAGAAGTCAGGGTTTCCGCGCTTAGGATAATCAAAAACTGAAAATTCAGGGGCAAAGACAAAGCCAAGGCAACAAACATCATATGGAAATGACATCACTATATATAAAACTTAAAACTAAATAAGCAACTCGGACTCCACCAAAAACTCGGAACTTGGACCAGATGAACCGGTAGGGTAAGCGTTCTCTGCTTTTCTAGAAAGACCCGCCGTTTCTCATGTCATTTCCGGTATGTAACATCCGGAAACGGAATCAGACTCAAAGATATCATACATCGTTGTTTCTCGAAGAAGAACGGAGAACAAAGATTTTAAATTATTGTTGTTGGCAGAAACTTCTCATATACTGTGAAGTACGAAACAAAATCATCTTCAAAATGCACCGAAGTAAATTTGATCAAACGGATCGAGTTTTTGATCAACAGACAATAGGTATTCTAATAGGGACTTACTCACCAACCTGGTTTTGCATTCCTATGGACCGATTTCACCTTCTACTAAAGAAGGAAAGACATTTGACCAAGTGATTTAATCTCACCTTCCGCTACAGATGACGTCTTGTCACTGAACAATTCACGATTCGGAGAATACCTTCATCTAATGTATCCTAATCAACTAGAAATAAAGGACACTACTGACTTCATTGAAGTTGGCCTCATATCTTGACCTACTTAGAAATAGACAGAAGAGGAAACCTATTGACAAAACTTTGTGATAAACACGATGACTCCTCATTTCAAATAGTCAATTTCCCATTTATCTGTAGTAACTTTCCATCTGCATCAACATATGGAGTTTATGTTTTACAGCTCAGAGCATGGGGTCATAACCAGGATTTTTACATCGTGCAAAATTCTTGACAGATAGGCTTCTGGATTAGAGTTATGTTCCATCTATACTCAATTCATCGCTTCAAAATTCTAATGCTGCCGTTATGAACTTGTAGACCGTATGGTGTGCCCATTTCGACTATGCATGATAAGACTTTTCCCGTCATTACGGGCTTCTTCCGTTTCCGGAGTGATTTACCGGACAAGACATGAGCAACTCGGTGGGCCTTTCTAGAAAAGCAGACAACGGATACCCCCAGCGGCGCATCTGATCCTTTCTTCCCGATTTTTGGTGGATTCTGGGTGACTCATTTGGTTTTAAGTGATCATTCTAATCGTTGTTTTTTCCTTACTTTTCTTTCAACTTTAAGGTAAAAGCAGGTCTCTAATATGCCCAGTTGAACAATTTTCACCTTCTAGGTCATCGAATAAATATAATGACTAGAGTCTTACTCAATATAGACTAAATAGATTGATAAACATCTTCTCTTGACTAAGAATGCAGTAACAATACTGGTAAACTAGCACTCATAACCAGTATCTGAAGTATTAGAAATGATTTATTCAATATAGAATAGAATAGATTGATTGACATCTTCCGATGACTAAGAATGCAGTAAAAATACTTGTATTAACTCTCATTCGTAACTAGTACTTGAGATGAGGAATTATTCAATATGGAATAGAATGTAATATTGATAAACATCTTCCCTGAAATCACTCCAACTTCATTAAATCGAGAAACTGTTTTAAACATCAAATACGACTTCATGATTGGCAAGAGTCTTACGCCGAAACTGTGTTTACTATTTCAATTTAGTGTAATCCCCCGGCCCCCATTTTCAATGAATCGTTTCTAATCTAATAGGGCAAAGACTCATTTAATAATAAATACCACTTTGACTGCTTTTAAGTTCCATTCTAGGATAGTAACATTGACGTCACAATGGAGAGACGGTCCAATCACTCACAATCACATGGACGTCCTAATCAGGTCGTCCGATCCAAGACAATCTGAGGCGTGCAAGTGATAATAGATTGGAGGATTTTAACACACCCTTTGTTTAATAATAAATGCAGCGTCATATTAGAATTTGGCGGCATATCTATTTAATATTTTTTCTGAGAATCATATTTTAGTATTCTCATTAAATGCCAAGATCAATTAAAATGACGTATTTTATATTTTATATTTATGTTACTGATGTAATTATCAGCGAACATCATAAAAACGTGAATAATAATATTGAATTCAGCTTCTTTGATATGTATTTATTGTGATCTTTTTAGCTATATTTAAGTAGGTAACATGAGGCAAATAAATCCACAAGACAATAATTCCTATCTTTACGTGCATTAGATCAACTGTGATGTCATGCGTTATGGTTTTCTACTTTATGTTTGTTATTATCAGCATGTCCTTTTTTTACATTTTTATGTTTTTCCGTTGTGCTTCTTGAACTGTCAGCATTACTGACTTGTATGACAAATAGACTATTTGCCAGTTCCAGACTTGATTCCAAAACTAGACAAGATTTATTTCCCTTTTGTTAGGACATGCAGATTCCCTGCCTATGCAAAGTCAATGGTAACAAGCAAAAAATATACTACATAATAATTCGTGATGTGCAAAAATTTTTCACTTTGGAAATAGTTGCATAATAATTTTAATGTAGGCATAAAATTTACAAGTGGTTACAACATTTGAATTTTCAAAAGGAAAGGAGAATATTACAAGCAAAATTCATACATTTTCTATTGACTCCACATTGAACAGGGAACCTACATGTCCTAGCACAGGGAGATAACAGGCTGTTGCAAAAACTGTGTAATTTTAGAGTCGGATATGCAATTAAAATGTAATTGGCAAATCACCTATTGCCGGAAGTGACAGATAGCGCGTTATCGCTGTCCAATCCTATTTCGCTCTATCGGTATTTCTGACAGGGTGATTATGTTGATAATTCCTATCCCGCCCTATTGGACCTGGTGATATTTCGATCGCTCTAATAATTCCTATCTTACCCTATCGGACTTGCTGAAAGTGCGTTACCGTTGTTTGTCCGTTCCTTTATCACCCTATCGGACTTGCTGATAATTTTTTTTTCTCTTCCTGTCGGACATACCGCTGACAAGTCCGGGCTATATTGATAATTTGTAACTCACCCTATGGACATTTGATTCATTGAACTATGCTTTTTGAAAATAAATTTTATATGACGTTTGTCATGACGGACATTTATGGTGTTTGTTTACTCGTCCATTCATTGTCCATAATTAATTCTGATGGTTAATACGTTAAAAATACCAAAGCAACAGGTTAAAGTGGTAATCTGCAGTTATCAATATCTGCTAAATATGGATGTAGAATATTTCGTAATTATGTTAAAAGGAACGAATTAACGTGCACATCAGATTGGAATAAATGCCAGTAAACCAGGTGTAACATAAACAATTCCATGTTCATGGGTCATTTGCGACCAATTGCCAGAACTACTTTTTTATCCAACAGCACTCCCTGGTTGCTTTCCAAAATGGAACAAATATATATAAATATATATATATGCATATTCACTGATGTAGTCTGTGATGAATATCGATTTTTGACTCCAGTCTTGCCAAGACAAAAAATACATCAAAGTTCAAGGCAAGAATTTTTTGCGCCAGACATAAATATTTGTATGCAAACATGACAAGAACGGATTTTATATAACAAACTATACTAAAAGTTAACCTGGAGGAAAGAGTTTACAACCCTTATAAATTTACAGGTGTTTTTGAGTTTATTTTTTGTGTTGTTTGGAATAATTGTCCAAACTTCAAAGCATTAATTTTTTGGCAAAAATACATGTCTAAGTATTGTTTACGTAGGTTTCCAAAACATTTACATTGAAGAATAAAATGAAATTCGTCACCAATTTCGTGACAGTTACACAAATTACAGTATCTGTGATGCCGTTCAATGCCAAACCATCTTCCAGTTTCAATGGGCAGCTTATGATTTCCAGTTCTAAATCTGCAGAATGTAATACGGTCTTTATCAGACAATATATTTAAATAGTTTTCAAACTGAAATGATTTTTTAAACAATCGATATGACAACCCTTTTGGTGAGTGTTCAATATCAGACATCCAACTTTGTTGAAACTGGTCGTACAGTTTTTGTTTTAAACTTACATTTAACCATTTTGTGTTAAAATTATTTTGTAACAACCATATATTACTATATCCACAGTTATTTAGTATACTTTGTACATAGTTTAACCAATCCGATCTATAATGATTTTGTGAATTTTTCAAGAACAAATACCTGTATAGTATATATCCAATTTTGGTATCTTTCCCATTTATAAGTCTAGCCCAGAAATTGACCATGCGTAATTTAATGTATATAGACATGGGATAAACGCCAAGTTCTCCATAAACCATAAAATTAGGAGTAGATTTCTTTAAATTAAGTAACAACTTACAAAATTTCAAGTGAACCCTCTCGATGATTTCTGTGTTTGTAAATCCCCATATCTCACACCCATATAGCAATATAGGTTTTACTACTTTATCAAAAAGGTCATATTGACATTTCACTGATAAGTTGTGTATTCTTCCCTTTTTCAGTATATCATACATAGCCCTATAGGCTTTATTCACTAAAATCTTTTTTGCATTGGCAAAACTTCCTGTTCTTGAAAAATTCAACCCTAAATATGATATGTCATTTACAATATCTAAATCATTACCATCAAATGAAAAACGAATATTCTGAGGTAGTCTTCCACAAGTAAATATTACAATTTTTGTTTTGCTCGGATTCACTGTGAGTTTCCAAATTCTACAATATTCACAAAAACTATTTAACTGTAATTGTAAGTCATGTGGAGAATCGGAAAACAGCACAGTGTCATCTGCATATAGCAAAACGAACAATTTTAGATAAATATTAAATTCATTTTCTACTTCTTCAGATATACAATCTAAACCACAGATATTATTCTGTTGTAAATAGTTTTCTAAATCATTTAAATATAAGGAAAATAAGAAAGGGGAAAGGTTTTCCCCTTGTCTTACTCCAACAGAACATGGAAAGTACGTAGATGTCTGACCGTTATACATGATTCGAGATTTAATGCCACTATACATGTTAAAAATAACGTTATACATTTTCCCTTTAATTTCGTTTCCTAATAATTTATGCCATAATCCATTTCGCCAGACGGTATCAAACGCTTTTGAAAAATCTATAAAGGCGCAATACAACTTCTTTTTCTTTTTTCTCATAATGTTAATCAACATGTAGAGTGTAAATAAATTGTCTGTTGTGGAATATCCACTTCTAAAACCTGACTGATTTTCACATATTAAATTATAGTCTTCAGAAAACGTATTCAGTCTGGAGTTTAAAATGGAGGTAAATAGTTTACCGAAACAGCTGATAATGGTAATTGGCCGAAAATTTGTAGGATCTAATTTGTCCCCTTTATTTTTATATATAGGAATAATGTTACCCATCAACCACTGCTCAGGAATAATATCACTGTCGAAAATAACATTAAATAATTTCACTAATATTTCTGAAATTACTGCGAAAGAATGTTTTAAATACTCGTTTACAATAAGATCGTCTCCAGAAGCCTTATTGTTTTTCAGACATTTAACCGCTTTTTCGACTTCATCAGCTGTAATGGCAGCATTTAGAGTATTATTTAGTACATCTATTTCATTTCGATTTTCTAAATTATTCTCTTCACATGGATTTCCACAATTCAATGTTTTAAAGTAATCAAACAATACATCTATTGGTATGTCAGGACATTTTTGTTTTCTACTACAATTCAAAATTTTCCAATATTCTTTTGGATTTGTTGATTTTAGATTATCTATCTTATTTCTGATTTTTTTCCTGTGTTTTCTCATGCTTTTATCCATAATTCTCTTATATTTCTTCTCCAGTAATTTTGTATCATTTTCCAAATTCTGTGAATGTTTTCGTCTTAATTTTCTTTTTGATGACTTGAATTTTTTTCTAGCTTCCTTACAATCATTGTCGAACCAAGGCTTCGAACTTTTTCGCACTGTATGAGTAATATGATTACGCTTAAAATATGAACCAAAAGTATTTTTCGCTGCCGAAGTAAGTAAATCGCAAATATCTGCAACAGTATCATTTATAGTTGAAGTTACTGGAATATCAACCATACCTGATAGCTGAGCTAATATTACATTTACTTTATTTCGATCAATATTACCAACAAAATCTTCAACTTTTTCGTTATCCCATTTTTTAATCTTTTCTTCTTGTGATCGGTCTTCACTAGTGACGTCATTCTGCTTAATTGCAGTCGTAAGGCTTAGAGAAAGAGGCGCGTGAATGTCGGAAAACAAACTGCTTGAATCTAATACTGAAAAATTTTCAATAAGCCTGAGAAAACAAGGTGATCCAATATTGTAATCAACAACACTAACATTTTTACTTGTACATTTACCAAAAACACTATCCTCACCCAATCTACCATTCAATATTAACATGTTATTACATTTACAAAATTCTAACAGGTAATTTCCAAAATTATTCTTCTTTTTATCCATACTTTTTCTGTGAACTGATATACCTAGTTCGTTTAAAGTGTCAATACTTGTGTTACTAATATCAAGCATGCCTGAGAATTCATCGTATGATATTTCCACGACATCTGGTTCTTCAGCACATCTTGCGTTAAAATCTCCAAGTAGACATATATAATCATAAGATGAAGAAAAGTTTAGGAAATCATTTTCTATTTCGCTAAAAGGGTCCCCAACACAATATGATGAATTTTCAGGCGGTATATAGACAATACCAAAAAGTACATCCTGATCTAAGTGAAATATATTAGTTTCTACTACTGACACATAATCAGACAATCTTTTATTATAACCTAAAACTATACCCCCAGATTTAATTCTACGGAAATGAAATCTATTTTTCATAATAATACTGAAAATCGGTATATCTATTTCATCTAGATCGTCAGTTTTTGTCTCAACAAAACACAAAATATCATTTTCATTACATAATTCTAAAAACTCAGGATACTGAATTCGTTTAATTAACCAGCAAACATTAAGTGTAAGTAATTTTAACACATCTGTATTAAAAACATGATTGTTTACATTCTTCTTATCGGTTGATTGAACAGTACAGTTATTTTCTCCCCCTAGGTTATCCTATGTAGACGGTTCTTCTCTCTCGGGAGTAGAGCTCACGCGCGTTCGTTTTTTCGGTCTAGTAGTAGACGGACGGGGCTCTTGACGAGATGGTTCATCGGGTATATTTACAAGTTCGTCATTTACATAAAGTCTGTCCCTAACTAACACAACTTTCGAGTTTTTCCTCCTTTCCTCTTTCATAATGGGATACAGTTTTCGTCGTCTATCCTCTATTTCTGCTGGAAACTGTTCATTCACACCATATCGTGTTCCTTTAAGATTTTTTCCTGCTCGTTTCACTGTTTCCAGGTCAGAATAGTATAGAAATCTGGCAATAATAGGTCTTGGTTTGTTTCCATCTCTCTTTCCAAATCGGTGTACATTGCCAAACTCAAGATTTTGATCGACTTTCATTTCTTGATATATAAATCGTCTCAGCTTTTCTTCACAATTTTCATCTTTATGTTCACTCAGACCAGTAAAAATGAGATTGTATTTCATAGACCTGCATTGCATGTCCAATAGTTTGTCTCGCAGCTTGTCATTTTCCATTTGTACTTTCTTAATTTCATCTCTCATACTTGTTTGGATTGTTTCATTGTCTGTTCGCTCCTTCCGGAGTTTTTCTACATCTCTGGATAAAGAGTCAGTCTTAGACTTAACTTCATCAAAGAGGTTTCCTGTGCCTTGCGAGCTTGCCTCTAGTTCCGAAACTCTTGATTTAACATCTACTATCTCCTTCTCGGCACCTATTACTCTTGCAGTGAGTGAATTAAGTTTGTCATTCATTTGGCTTAAAGTGGCTGTATTTTTTCCTGTGTTTTTGTCAATAGTGGAAAGTTTCGTATCCATTCTGTTTAGCAATGTCAAGACATTGTTCAAGACAGTTGGGATTTCTGCCGGGAGATCATCGTTTTCCCCATAGAGGACATTTCTAGTTTCCTTCAGGATCTGTGTTGTGGATTTGTCGCCCTTTCGGTTATCTTTTTTATCGCCCATATCTGGGTCACTCCTTTAGACCCTCAAGTGTAATGACAATCTCTCTTCTATAGAGCGAGTCGGATCGGACTGGGATCGCAGGTCTTCAAATCTTACAAAAAAGTAGGAAACCACTTTCAACAACGGGCACCGGGTAAAGCAGGATCATATACCAAGATATATACAAAATTACATACTGTCTAAAGGTCAGAAAACGATCCATATTTCCAATGTTTATATCAGTAGTACATTTTCCTTTATCAGGAGTACAATTTACAAATACAGCAATTATTATATATGATTCTCATACAGATCTATATATTTATTGGTGCCAATTTTTTTTATGACTGATCAGTATATTTTTTCATATTTGAAGTTTACTGACTATGCATAAAGGGAAGAACGATCTCGAGTAAAAGCAGTATTTAACGACCTCGCAACTTTTTCTTTTACAGTTTCCATATCGCTTGATCTTTTTAATCCACAAATTCGACATAACTGGAGCAGTTGAGGCAAATTGCAAAAATCGGTCGGGAAAGAAAATTTACTTTCAAGAACGCGGGTGCAAAAAAAAACATTTCTTTTAACAACTGAAAGTACCGTGGCAAGATTAGGACAAAGGTCGGTCGGCCTTCCCTCACACTTAATTTAAAGCATTTATAGTCTTAAATATAAAAATGAAAAAGAGATAATCGAATTTGTCCATAAAACACGGTTGCCCCGACACGGGTGATAACTCAGAAACGGGGAAATGCTAAATGAGTCAAATTCAGTCCGCGCCTGTTTTGAATGGTCCAAATTATAGCATCAAAATTTCATTCCTTACTCGAATTACTGCACGGAAAAGAACTTCGGGGTGTACGTATGTACACTGATAAAAAAATTTCCAATGGAGCTTAAAATGGAAAAAAAATCAGCCCGGGTCCAGTATTCGTCGCTATTGTACATAGCAAACCGAAGCGTCATCGATAAAAATCGGCGACTTTAAATCCAAAATTTTAACAGTGGACCACGGACCAATATACAGTAGGCGGTACCGGATGCATTAAATCGATAGCATTCTAAATATGTAATTTTCTTTAACAGGAAGCGACCGGAAAGATATAAAAATACAGTTTAAACATACATACCTACAACATTCATTTTGCCATACCATCATATATTTTTCATCTTATTTCGGACATTTGTCAGCCGATTTTGATGGGGAAAAAACGAAGCTACTTGTAATCTGATCGCACCTTTAAATTTACATTTCTTACCTGTTTGTTAAAGAAGCCCACACAGGTACTAATTAGACTAATAAATTTCATTTACGATAATGAGATAACGATTACCTAAGGGAGTAATCAGTGTCGGCAACAAGGATAGGACATCACAAGACCACTTGAGCGGCTGGAAGTCCTTGCTTTTTCAATGGAAAGCGTAGGGGGTACTGTGGGTGATATTTCTAGTACGTATTCTATGTATAATAAGTCTATGGTATATGTAAGAACATGATAATCCCTTTCTTAATGATTAAGTTCATTGTAAAGTACTCAAGACACCTTCAAAGTTAATTATAATTTGATTGAGTGTAATTATCCAACATTTTGTGGATAAAAGGTTAATTAGACCCTTTTGAACTTGTTATGAAAGGTGTGAATTCGTAAACGATCTATACCATTTGGTCAATGGAGTTTTAAGTAGAAGGATGGAAATTTCTATTCAGAATTGATGCTGCCTGCAGTGAAATGGTAGGGTATTTTTGGCTTTCTTAATTATGAGGAATAGCTTCTTAATACAGGATTATTCATTCTTCGTTTGGACTTCTGTAGTTTAACATACAGTCAGATGTTTATGATTTCAATTGTCCCGTGTTTTTTTTAGTTCAGAAATTGATTTCATCGTTTTATTCACACTTTTTTTTATACAACTTGAAACTAGTCTGCGACTCAAAGTATAATAAATTGCAAGAATTTTTCCTATGTAAATATGTTCCCAGGGAACAAATTTTCTGAGAAATAGGTACCGAACGGAATAAATCTTTTACAAAATTTGTTCCACTGGAACTTATTTTGGCTTATATTAAGTATGCTTATGATTTTAAAACTTGAAGACTGCTAATGAACTTAATGTTTTGCACAAAAAATAAGAGTTATTCACACCTTAGATAGTAATTTATGCGAAATAAATTATATTATTGCCATTTAGAACATATATACCTCTCCTCGTCCAATCAAAAGACTGGATTTTTAGCTCTAATTTTCATAATACATGGTTTTCT
>JAOXYH010018170.1:0-11893 GCA_028566455.1 Botula fusca | reverse complement strand
CAATTTTTTAGTCATTTTCTAATAAATGACATTTTTCAATTCAAAGCATAGTTTGTTATTGTTGCCCATCAAACAGAACTCACCTGTGTTGACAAAAAAAACTTTTCTTCTGAACAGAGAATATTTACATGAAACTAACGTTTAGACTAATGTCATTTTATGACACTTTGTTTTTCTTACTATTGAGTCGATGCTACTGTAGCCCAACGCCCGAAGGGTATTTACCAGCTCAGTTGCTAGTACTTTGGTACTAGGCCGAAATGATACTTTAAAATTATCATATTTAAATTCCTCAAAATTTAATAAACCTATGGATTTATCTCGCTTATGCAAAGCTCTTTCCATATACAGCGTTTGCGTCCTACTTTGGGCATTTTGGAATACTAGTATCCTCGGTTTACAATTTTTTTGATAGCAGTTGTGGTCTTCCAAACTTTGGTCCCTAGCATCGCTGACGAGTAATTGATTTACGAAATGTGCAGATCCGGTGCATTAAAATCAGTATAAAATGTATAACACTTTGTTTTAAATTCTACATTTTAACGTTCATTCTTAAGATCGCTCTGAATGTAATGACATAAAAGGAATTCAAGGTATCCATTCCATAATAGACCATGTGATCACTCAAAAGACTAGCATGTAAATATGAAAATGATGTTCTGATCTCGGTAATCATCGGTACTTGTCGGAAAAATCGGAAACAATATCTATTTTGAATATTAAAATTGTATAAATCATATTTTGAAACTTTTTTGTGAAAATGTTGGCAACTGATTTTCACGTCCCTTAAATGTCACTACTGTGTGTAATAAGGTCCAGATACCTGAACGTCATTTACCGTATTCGACCCAATAAGCGCCCATGCCCCTATAAGCGCCCCTAGAAAAATACCTATTGAAATTTTAGGAATAAGCATCCCCCTTTATACATAAATATGGTTTGTGGGAGGGTTCTTGGAAACATTATAGGTCATGTTCAATTTTTTTGGTCAATGTCTAACGTCTTGCTGCTTGTTTCAAAGGCAATTTATACACAAGTTGTGCTTTTTAGCACTTAAAGTCCTTTCTGTTTCTGTATTTACTTCTTTTTACCCTTTCCACCTCAATTTCTCGTGTCCCTAATAAGCGTATTTCTTTTCCAATTTTTAAGTGCCCTGGGCTCTTATTTTGTCGAATACGGTATATATTACCTGACTAATAACTTTAAAAGTTTGATGTTTTCAGGTCAAGAAACAATTCCTGTGAGAAAAAGCATATGTCGTCCTGTTACTGTGTCTCACATGGTGTGGTATTCGATCTTAACGACAACAATGTTCCTGTATTTTGGAACCATTAACAAACGTCTACAAGACGGCTTTCCACAGCAAGGTAGTCATCAGAGTGAAACTTCGTCTGATGTCAATACATATATTATTCAAAGTTTAAGGTAGAATGTATCAGTGGAAAAATACAAGATATCTTTAGTAAGACAAAATGGATGTTACGATGCAGCTCGTAGAAGTATAAACACAATTATAGAACAAGTCACGATTATAGGCTACAATCTTAAACGAAATGTACATGAACAAAATAAAATGAACTAAAAATGTAAAAGGAAAGAATACACCACATTTTCGGCCAAAGGTTTTATCCAGTCAAAGACGGGAGAGCACTTTTATTCAACAAATTCAAACTACCAACTGAGATTGTGCAGTAATTAACAATTCTTGATTTGTGAAAATCTGGAATCCGACTTGTCATGTACTTTTTGTTTTAGATTTTAGCCCGTAATTAGCAGCTCTGTCTATAACTTTTACTGACATTTTGTTGATCATTAGTAAGGTTTCTCGACGAACTGAATCTGTCATCTCACTGTATCTGAGTCTTCATAGAATTTTTCAACTTGACTTGTGACGGATACCGCGAAACTAATGTCGAAAACTCCGTTTCATTTTTCTGAAACAGTCAATTCATTAAAAGGAAGCTTGAATGGCCTGAGGGCACTGCTGATCCTAGACAGATAATAGACAAAATTTAGAATATGCGGCTGTGAACCGAGGAACCCTTTTTGTATTTTTTGCGGGAAGAGAAGGTGATAGACTAATTGTACAGGTAGAAGTCGAACTACATCAACCGATCATTACCCGTCATGACTGCCTGCCGGATTTCGCCGTTAATAAAATGACGGGTGCAACATGTGGAGCTGTGGTTCGTGTTGCTCATTTCCTGTTTTGAGTTTCTGTGATATGTTCTTCGTTGTTTTGTCCATTCACTGTCTTGTCTGTTGCCTAAGGACATATGAGCTTTGAATACAGTTTGATATCTTCTATATTTTATTATTTACTTTAATGTAATGTACAATTGACAAACCATTGTTGTTATTATATTTTTTCAGTCAGTCATTACACAAATGTGATGGCGTATATAATGTTTGGAGGAATTCTGAGTTCCTTTTTACCTGGTGTTGTCGCAGAATGGCAGAAGAAAGTTTGTAAAGGTAATAACATAGTGTTATTAATACATTATAGAGGTGAAAGCCAGAAATATATTTAAGTATTAATAATAAACACAAATATAATTTTTCGGAATAAAAACCTACAGAGCCGCCTTCGGTATTTTAATTTTTATTATACCAAGGCTTTTATAACCAAATTAAATATATATCTGTTATTTTTCTTTCGCTTTGAACATTCAAACATTCAAATATTTTGATCTAAAATAACAACAAACACAGTAGTGAGGATCAGATCTGCACCGACCAGCTTAACCGGCCTCATATCTTGACCTACTGTTAGAAATAGACGGAGGAAGAGGAATCCATTTGACCAAACTATATGACAAACGCGATAACTTTTCATTTCAAATAGTCAGTTTTCCATTTATCTTCGAACATCGGCACCAACGTAGAACTTTACATTACGCAACTCATCTGTTATTTCAGAGCATGTGGTCATTATCTCGTGCAAAACGTTTGATTGATAACCTTCTGAATTAGGGTTATGTTCCATTTAGACTCAAGTCATGGCTTAAAAAATTCTTCGTTCTGAACTTGTAAACTGTTGTTATGTCCATCTTCACCATGAGAACAGACATGTTCCCGTCCTGACAGTCTTCTTCTTCCGTTCCGGATGTGATCTACCAGACATGATATGAGTAAAACGGCGGGTGTTTCTAGAAAAGCTCGGCCCGCTTCCATATACCGATGGAGCTGGTCCATGCTCCCGTTTTTTTTTGTTTTGTTTTGTTTTGTTTGTTTTGTTTTGTTTTGTTTGTTTTGTTTTGTTTTGTTTTATTTTGTTTTGGTCTTTTTTTTTTGTTTTTTTTTTGTGGAATTCGAATTGCTCATTTAGTTTTGTATGGTGATTTGTTTGGTTTTTGCGTGTTCCGTATGAGGTGTTTCTTGATTTTTAGTTTTTGAACCGCGTTTTCATCTGACTTCTATTTATGACAAAAATATTTTAAAATGTCTCTTTTGAAGGCGGATGGTTGGAAAGCAACATATACATCTCTTGATTCATAAAAGAGCTACAATGAAAGTAAATTAAAAAAAAAGATTGATGCAAAGGAATTACAAGAATAAATATTATAATAATTATAATAAAGAAATTATTAAAATTATATTATCTAATATATGCATCGAACTGGTTAACGATCGGTGTGGAAAACTCGACAAAATCAAGGTTAAATTCCAGCAAAGCGGAATAACTCAAAATAATTACGTAAGAAAAAAACAAACAAAACAATTCAAATAATTACAGTTTGTGACTGAAAGAATAGAATTTATTTCATACTTTTCAATATATTCCGCTTTATACCTGAATACACTTTCACTTTGTAGGTAGAAATACATCAAATAAGAAAATACAGATGTCACAAGAAGTACTTGCTCTATCTATTACCAGTTTGTTGGCGATCGTATTGAACAGCTTATCCTTTACGTCCGATGGATTGGTCCTTTACTTTGAATTTTTGGTCCTAACAGTTTTTCGAACATTCCTATATGCGTCCAACACAACGTTTATTGTCTCAATGTAAGATCTATTTTTATTTATTAACATGTCTTGTGTAAATAAAATATAGAAAAATACCAAATTGTATTCAAAGTTCGCATATCATAATGCAGCAGACGAGACTGTGATGCATGAATGGACAAAACAACGGACACAAAAATTAACAATGAAGCTTCACGACAAAGAAACTAAAAACAGGAAATGAGTAATCCCACCAAACACCGGGGCTAAACTCACGTGCTCCGGAAGGATGTGCAGTTCCTGCTCCATGTGTGGCACCTGTCGTCTTACTCACGGCGCAAATCCTGTAAGCAGTCATGAACGCCAAGGGATGGAGATTATATAAAAATAGAGAACCCCAAGAACAAATATATCTACTTTGATGAGTAATTGCTTTGAACGAAATTTTGAACATTTTTACAAACCTATGTCATGACGAAGGAGTTATCTATTTCATGTGCAATGTGCAATGTGTTGTATTTGATGGATTATTCCAAAATAACAAGCAATAAGTATTTCAAATGACCATTTTGTGGACCTCATAATCCAAAATGAATGGACTTAAATTTTTACAACTCGGGGGTCATTCACATGAAACTTATTAGGTATTTTGCATAGAGTAATTATGATTACCATGGATTACTATAAGAAAAAACGGCATTACTTTGACTAGCTGACCCAGGGTTGTAAATATTAAAGTCAATTCAAGGAAGTCATATAAAATATATGTTGGTCACTAGGTCAGAATAGACACAAATCACTTTTCTTGAACTGCAATCTGATTGATACAACTATTTTCTTTGTGGGGAAAGGAGGGAGTTGGACACGTTCGAATAACTCTAAACATGTTCAGCAGTTCGTGTTCCAATGTGGAATTTTAAACAGTGTCCTAAACCTACTATTAAAATGAATGGTAAGATAAATAAAAGTTATAACAAAATACTGAACACCAAGGGAAATGTCCAAAGATTAAAGACTGACAAGATCGAGAAATCAACAGAACGATCGGCAGAAAGCTGTCATACTCCTGACTTGTTACAGGCATAATACACTTGGTTCAAATGAAAATACTCAAAATTTATTAAAATTATTGTTCATATAAAACAAAAAACGGAGAGCAATATAACGATAGACTATTTTGGTGCAACAGAAATAGTGATGAATAAGGCCGATTTTATCAACTTCATATATTCTAGATACCCGTTTCAACACACAAGTGTATTATATCCTCTAAGTCACACGATCGCTGGAGTCGTATCAATGAGCCATTACGGATTATTTCACTGGTATAACTTGTACGATGGCGTCAAGCTTGATGTAAGTTTACTGGCTGAAGGGCTTAAATAAAAGAGCACTTTACAAGTATGATTTACCTGTGTCCAATCTATTTTGCAGTTTGCATTTTTTGTGAATAAACTATGTTTAAACTAATTAAATAAAAAATAACAGTTACATTAAAATATTCAGATCTAAGGTGATCGTTTTAAAGATTGTATACGCGATTATATGGCCTACAAAATTGGTAGACAAAAACCCTTCAAGTAGCACACAAACAGAATTACTCCTCGAAACACAAAATATTTTATCTCTAATAAACAACTTATTGATATAGAACAATCACAGACAAGCGTTATCTTTTCGATTACTTGCAGCCACAGATTACATCAAAAGAACACTAAGAGAATATATAGGAAATAAACAGAAACTCATGAATCCAAAGCGTAAGGCAACACTGTCACAACAAAAGCAACAAGTACAAGCATTCAGTTAAATTAAACATTGGAAAATCTAATGACCCCTTAAAAATGATACATAGATCAGGTGCCTTCAACTGTTTTGTCCATACTGATGTCAGGAAATATATTCAATGAAGTAAATACTATATGTATATCAAAACGGTTAATAGATATTTAAGTACACAATAGAGTAAGCAGTATTAAATAGGAAATTTGAATTTTGATTTTATTGCATGATTTCCAGAAATATTGTCATTCTATTTGTTTACTTGTACTTGTTTTGTTTACTTGTGACGTCTAATGTTTAGGTAAAGATATTGATGACCTCACTAGCAGCATTGTCACTGATCCATCCTGTATATGTATTCCTGGCAGCAGAACGTTCCCATAGAGATGCGTGCTGTTTTGAATATAGGAAAGCTAAATACGCCTTAGACAAACCTGAAAATAAAGTTAAGAAAATTGCTATGACTGTACTGGTTTCAACAGGGACAGACATGAATTAAAGTTCCTACAAATATTACAATCATGTAAATTATAAAAGGTGCACATTTTCCAAGATAGCATAAACCGGATTGAATTTGTGATTTAACATATGATCTACATCGTTTTATCTATATCAAAATTTTTGAATCTGATTGGATAATGACACGTATACATCAGAGTGTGTATACGGATGCTTACGTACGTAGCCGTATACAAATTTGCAAGGAAACGATTGCGCTATACACAGAGACCATAAATGGATTAACTATAAAGTTTTAATACTGCTTTTGTATTTATTTACATAATTGGATAAACTGCATCTAAAATCACATACAAAAGACGATTTTTTTATATTTGTGTGATGTTATATAATAAATCTAACAATCCATAAGAGCATTTTTGTAAACTGTGGATTGCATTTTTTTTCATTTTTTCTTTCCCTTTACATCTAGTTTCGTTGATGATATGTGAACTATAATACAATAGTTATTCAGTCTTTAGACAGGGTATATAACGTGACATTACCTGCTCAGGATTTAGATATCCTTCGCCCTAAATGGCTCAGGATATATAAACCCTTAGCCGGGGATGTCACGTTATATACCCTGTCTAAACCCTGAATTACATATATTATTCTGTTTTGAACAATATCTGGCCAAGTCAGTTAAAACACAACTTATGACCAAACTGCTTCAGTTTTAATTTGATTCAATTCTTGTAGTAACATATATGAGGAAATTCTTTCTTTTAGCATTGCAATTATATTGGAAGAGAGTCGAACTGTTAGCGCCTAAGAAAAATTGTTTTCAGGGGTAGAAGTTTTAAATGAGATCTTTCAGTGCACAAACGTCGGACGCCAAGTGTTTACAAAGCTACCTTTAACATTTTGCTATTTGAGAGGGCAAAAGTTCAGTATTCCTTCAAGTGCAATTCAAATTCATAAGTAATCGAACATTGAATTGAAGTTTTTCATGCACAAGCAACGAAGCAAGAAAAACAATAATAAAGATCAGGCAAAGACAAAAAAACTTACATCAGCTAATGTAAGAAGAGGGAATAAACCTAGCTACACCTCAGGAACTAGAGTAGTAAAAGTTACAGAGGACAGAATACTTAAAGTAACACGTGGTTGACTATTGTGGAGAAAGTAGACAACTTCGTATAGGGTGATTACATGTACGACTTCCTGTGCTAAATTTCTGTCTGTAGATCTGGTCTTGTCACGAGCTGTTCATATGCCTAATTGTTTTGCAATATTAGTATATCTGTTTTGCCGGATAACTATAAGTTGGTTTTGACAGTTGTGTTTGTGTATGTGTGGACGCCTGTTTTGTTATATGATAGAAGGTTCACATTTCTTGTTTGTGTGTGTGCGCGTGTATTGTAAACTATACAGAGAAGATTTATTACGTTGTAAGAATCTTTGCACACTGCAGCATGAAAAAAATTTTGACAAAGGTGCCTACGTTTGGTATAAACTAAGGTGCCTACGTTTGGTGTAAACTAAGGTGCCTACATTTAGTGTAAACTTTAATCTGTACTTGTGTGGTAGTTCGTGGCATACAGTGTATATATAATAAAAACAACTTAAGTGTGGCATGTTTAAAAAGATCAAAGTAATTTATTCTACTTTCTGTAATCATTGTAAAACAAAAATATACACTTAATATACTACAAGATTGGATTAGTAAACAAAATACAAAAGTTGAAAAAGGACGTATATGGGGAAATGCAACAAATGCAAAAGTGTATTACCATAAGTAATGTATTCAAAAACCTTCAGAGATCGATGACTATTCAATAATATTGTAACTTAAAAGTTTAAACAATACAAAGACACAACAATGACCAACGGTTTCTGACTTTGGACAGGCGCACAAAAACCTGCGATGGGGTTAAACTAGTTTTATAAGGCCTTAACCGTCCCCCTTTTCCTTATGGTCAAAATTGTAACCAAAAGAAAGAATAAACACACGATAAAATAAAATTCACTCCACACTACATTCTACAATTATACATCAAGAATATCCCAACATTAAAACTTGAACAGAGGTATTCAATCAAAAGAATGCTCGCAGTTACTGAAAGCTAGTTAAGAACGCAAAATGAAACGCAAAATACAAAAGTGCACACTTGCTGTTTAAATTAAAGAATTAAAAGACTGATTTCATATGCTATATACATGTACCATAAAATGCTGTATTCTTTGTTGTAAATTACAAATAGCATGTATGTATTTGAAAAACCTCATAAAATCGATTCTTGCTGAAGGTGTAGTAAATATTCGAATCAAATTTCCTGAAAGCTTACATTCTATATATAGGTTGCTGAACTCGCTGGTCAACTTTGCGCATTTTTGTCAAAATTTTTAACTCCTCTGGATTTATCCATTTAAATGCATTAATTTTTTTCCACTGTAATCCTTTCTTCTCATATTTTCACTCATACATAAGAGAAATTCACGCGACAAATTATATTTATTTCTTCATAACTTTTCAGCAGAAATATTTATCCGTACAAAGCATAAGTACAAATCCAAGAATGCCATCTCCTGCAAAATTTTCAGTCGCTAGTATTTTGAAAACAAGCATGATAACATATTAATATTTTTAGCTAATTTGTTGTATGTTAGATCTTTGATAGTACCTGTGTATTTCGAAACTGACAACGAACATAATTAAATTCAAGTCTAATGTGAAATATCTCTTAATTACGCTTAAAGTAGCGCAAAAAGAAAGATATTTAGAATACACTGACTTCAAGTGGTTTAACGATTAATGGAGATCACGAGCACCCATTAATTACAACATAGAACTAAATATTAATGATCTCTCCAATTTCAAGCTCACTAGCGTGGATGAAATTAGTTAGGATTATTGGAAGAAAGTAGATCATCTATATCGATTATTATTAAATACAGTAATATAAAAACTTATGATTCTTCTACTTCATACACAAAACATTCTCATAAACAGCTGAAGTCCAGACACAGAGATATAATATGTCGTTGTTTCTCGACTTATACGAATTATTGTTGACAGAAATTTCAAATATTTTGTGAAAGAACAAAATTAAAACACACCGAAAAAGACGATCAAAATGCTGTTTTTTATGGACAAAATATTTCTGCAGTGGGGTGGACGTGTTTTCCGACAGACTATCGTATTCCAATAGGATTGAGGGTGCCCCCTACTCGCCGACCTGTTTTTGCACTCCTATTACGCCGATTTCATTCAAAACATTCTTCGATACAAGGAAAGACATTTGGCAACGTTTTTTATCTAACCTTTAGATGCATAGATGACGTTTGGTAATGTTTTTTTATAATAAAGTTGAAAGTTAAAAGGTAATTGAACAATGCACGATTGGACGATTACCTTCACCTGATCTATTCCAATGAATTTGAGATAAAGGACACCATCGAAACCATGTGGTCAGCCTCATATCTTGACCTACTCTAAGAAATAGTAGGAAGAGAAAACGCGATGATTTCTCATTTCAAATAGTCAATTATCCATTGATCTGTAGTAACATCCCATGAAGTTTACATTTCACAGCCCTACGTTATTCAGGAGCATGGGGCCAGTAACAGGATTTTTTCATCGTGCAAAACTATTGACTGATCAGCTTCTGGATCACGGTTATGACTCAAGTAATTGCTTCAAAATTCTACAGCTGCCATCATGGACTTGTAGATGATGGTATGATGTGTTCTTTTCAACCATGAAAATAGAATGGCTCCCGTCTTTATATGTATTAACTTCCGTTTCTGAATGTGACCCACCGAACAAGACTTGAGCAATTCGCACGTCTTTCTACAAAAAGCAGAGGACTCTTACCTGTTGCTTTCAGGGGCTCCATCTATAGAGCTGTCTGGGTGCGTCCTCACGTTGGTGGATAAGGGAATGCCCTGTCGGTGCAGGGTAGCCAGGTCATAATACGAAAAACCTGGCCGTTAACCATTGTAGAAAAACTGTGGAGAAACGCCACGCTCCATGAAGGATAAAGATCCCTTCTATATATTGCAATAAAAGTAGGCCTTTTGGGACCGTATAGAAGGTTAAATCTTCCCCTACCCATCTCTCCCCTTTTCCAGTGGCAGTCAAACTCGTTGCCCCGGTTATCCCAAACGCCCTTATTTGTAAAGATTTTTTGAATTGATTAACTTGTTTTCGTCTCTGAATATAGCTGAAATATTGCTGGCTGGACGTTAAACTCCCATTCATCAACCAGTCTTACCTGTCGGTGTACTTGATTCATGCTCCCGAGTTTTTGGGGGAATTCGGGTTTCTCATTAGGTACTAGTTTTGTATGGTGATCTGATGTCAGATTTTTATGTTTTCCGGTGATGTTTGCCTTTGTTTTCTTGGTTCTATCTTTGCGCTTGGTTTTTCGTTTTTAGATCATCGTTCCAATCGCGGCCGCCGTTTTCCCTGACTTCTATAGTGGAAGCTAAAATTGAAGGACTGGGCAAGCTCTTTCTCTTTATAGGCTTTATATGAACTTTCTTCATTTGAATACAAGAAGAGATTAGCCGAAAGCGATGCACAGTTTTCCCCATTTGGATTCTAATTGTCTGTTGAAAAACGTGTCCTCAAATTGCCGCAAATATATTGCGATTACAAATTCTAACAACATCAGTTTCAGAGTACTTCTAATTACAATTAGCGTTGTTCTTGACGAAGAAAGTCTTTTCTTTATCCAAATATACATACCGTTGTATATCTTCTTCAGTCAAGAAACATTGTGGATAAGATTACGGATACTAATAACATATTTTAGTTCATCAAGTGGAAGAGTAGTATATAGATTAGACTAATCAAAAGTTTTTATATCGTTACAAAGGATGAGGATACTACAAAAGAAATCAACAATTAAACCAAACCGACTGAAAATCCGAAGATGACACCAAATTCCTAAGTTCATAAAATTAGCAATAAAAACATGAACAGCCATTGAAAATACCGATTCCTGGCTTTGCAGAGGCATAATAAAAATTTGGCGAAGTTAAACTAGTTTATGATTTGTGGTATTGTTACTTCGGTATTCTGTTGCCGATATTTGTGGTAACTCATTAAATACAATGAAACGCACGACTAAAGTGAAAATGAGACTGATATAACAATTAAAAAGAATACAAAGACGCATTAGCACCATTCCTAGAAAGTTGTTACCTGACACGTAGCTCAAGGTCCTAATTACTGATCAATATTCTCCCTGGACTATATCATTTACGATAGTATTTAAAAAAGACTGATTTGACACTATAATGATATAATAAGTCCGAGAAACACGATCTTGGGATAGACCAATATTATAAAAATCTAGATGCTAAAGGAAAGTAAAATATACATTAAGACATTTACTAAGAATGAGAATTGTAAAAATTTTAAACCCATGTCAATCTACTTCGCATCTATGATCATGTTATATCCCAAAATACAAAGTTTATATTTTAAACAACAATACTATAACTGTTTCCTTTTCAGACTGGGTCAATTTAAAGGATAGTGAGTTTAGAAGGGCAATATTTAATTTTTAAACTTTATATTTCTGCAAAAAATGAAATATGTAGTTCAATTTTTCATAAGATGTCTACAGATGCCGTTAAACATCCGTAATAAATCTTTGCAATGATGATAAAACTTGTAGTCAGTTCTGATTTCAAAATTGTAATGCATAA